>WBMV01005836.1:851827-909341 GCA_013396655.1 Campylorhamphus procurvoides | reverse complement strand
CGGCAGGGGGCTCTGGGGGGCGGTGTGTGCGGGGCGGTGTGTGCGGGCTGTCACGGCCTTCCTCCTCCTCCTCCTCCACCTTGTCCTCCTTGGAAGGTGGTGATGGTGCAGGCGCTGTTCCGGAGGTGATGTTGTGTCACCTCTGTTAACTGAGATTTGCCTTCAGGTCTGGGACTTTGGCCCTGAAGAAGCATGGGAGAGCTGGGGAGGGGGGAATGGCCACAGGAGCGGGAAAGCGTAGCCCAAGTGTAAATGTGTGTAAGTCCCGCGGTTTCCTCTGCCCTCCCGGTGAGCCTCGGTGTGCGGGGAAGACCTCCGCAGGTAGAATGGCACCGCTGGGAGCCCCTCTTCCTGCCTCCTAGCACTTGGAATAGCCAAGCCACCTGCAGTGAGAGAGAGGGGAAATTATTCCCCGCTCTCCACCCCCCAGCTCGCGGCAAGCCTTGCCCTTCCCGCAGCTTTTGGTGTTATTTTTTTCCCCTTCATGCTCTGCACATCCCAGGCCGCACTCCTGAACGGGAAATGACTGTGTGGCTGAACAATTTCAATGGTCTCAGGGCTAAAAAGTTGGGGGTGAGACTGGTTATGAAGTGGAAAATGAGGTGTCTGGGGACCAGGAGTTGATTAATAGTACGGGATTTCTCCACTGAGTTTTGCCTGTACTGCTGACCCCTTTGGTGTTGATGCAGTGACACGGGAGGAAACCTCTCTCCCTTCATGTGTTGCATTTATCAGATTTCTACTGATTGCTTTTGTACTGAGATGGCAGCTGAAAGTTACACCAGTATTCAGCTCTGGTGTTCAGGCAGGGTCTGGTGTGCTTTAGTGGCAGGTGCTCAGACCTGCAGTCCCCCTGTGCTGAGTAAATCCCCTATGACAGCCTGGGTAAACCGATGGCTGAGCTGAGGAGACACTCGTATTTGAAATATGCAAATAGTGTTCGACTTGTCTTCATTGTTTGCGCTGAATGAACAAAACTGCAAACACTTTACTTGCGTTTATAGCTGTGCCAGAAAGTCTTCATGTGGATTGTCTTTGTGCTTAGAAGGCTTTTCAGGTCGAATTATACAAAGTCTCTGAAGTGTTTCGAATTCTAGTCTGTATCCACCTATATCTCGGAAATCAGCTGATTCTGGTCTAAAAACAAAAAGAACCCCCAACACATGTGGCATCTTTGTATAAAGTTTAGCTTCATCAAAATTACAGCTGGATTCGGGCACTCTAAGTAAATATGTTCATATTTATTTTGCATATAACAGTGTCAGAACTGTCTCTGATGTTGCTCAAAATTTACAGATATATCCACAAGACATCTAGTTTGACTGCATTTAGCATAGCAGTTGGCATAGTCAATTTCCCCCACCGAATTCTTAGGACTCGGTAGCTCCCTTTATCATCACTACTTAATACTGAAAATCAAATTGCTCTATAAGAAGCAGCTGTATGCATGTAAGAATGAAGTTTTGAAAATCTCTGTTGGAACAAAGTGGCTGCCTCCTATTTTCCAAGTTCCTAAAGTAAGTACAGCATCTGAAAATATCTGACTCCCAACTTACTCATATGCCTGAGGAAAGAAAGAACCAGTTTTATATAAATACAGTTTTGGATAACTGTATAAATTCTTTATCTGATGTGAAAAGGACCAATATCTGGGAGAGGCAGGGAAATCAAAGAATGTGGTGAATAAAGACAGTTAAGAATAATGAAAAAAGGCATGTGAAATGGCAGATCCAATAGAAAAGATTTAAAGTCAGTCTGTCAAAATAAAGTTGATATTGTGATTCACAGAGTGCAGATGAACTGCTTATGTTCAGGAGAATGAGGGAGAAGGAATTATGCATTTTAACAGTAAATGAAAATTCAGAATGAATTTTGTAAATACAGTTCTAATTTAGGCATAAATATTAGACATTGTGATACAATATCTTTCTCTCTGGAAAACTGTAAGGTTTTTGCTGGGGGGGAAAGCTGCAATTCTAACCTTTAGCCTTCAGAAATCATTTGGTATGATGACATATGGGGAAGTTATTATCTTACGT
This sequence comes from Campylorhamphus procurvoides, assembly GCA_013396655.1. Taxonomy (NCBI): domain Eukaryota; kingdom Metazoa; phylum Chordata; class Aves; order Passeriformes; family Dendrocolaptidae; genus Campylorhamphus; species Campylorhamphus procurvoides. Next base: position 907,302 of record WBMV01005836.1, on the reverse strand, counting down.
GGAGGAGATGGGGATTAATAGAAGAATGGTAAGATAGACAAATTGCAAAAGAGAATGTGACAGCATAGTAGTGAAGAGAGGTCAATTAGATGGTAGGTATTTTACTGGAAGAGTTGACTTTCACAAGAGTTTAATCTAATGACACAAAGTAAAATTGCACATTAGAAGTAGTAATAGAGTAGGCACAAAACCTGGAAGAGCACTTCTTAAAATCAGCAGAGGAGGCAAAGATATGAACGTACTAATCAGTCCCCTGGGCCTGTTGAATTTTGCAATCACGGAATGAGTAAAGTTGCAAGGCGCTACAGTGGGTCATCTGGCCCAGCCTAGGGTAATCCTAGAGCACATTGCACAGGATTATGTCTAAATGGTTCTTGAATACCTCCAGTGGGGGAGACTCTGCACAGGAAAGAAATTCTTCCTCATGTTCAAATAGAATTTCCTGTGCATCAGTTTCTGCCCATTGCCTCTTGTCCTGTTTGTGTGGTACTGCAATGTCCTGTAGTACGGAGCATCTTGATCTTGTGGAGATCTGCCTCAGACCCGAGCTTAATCAATCTGTTCCAGTATCATTGTAATTACCCCTTGCACTCCCAAATCTGGCATTTGTAAAGGACAAGCCAGCTGAGATTCCTGTGTTCCAGTTGTGTTGGCTTGTTGGTGAGTGTCGACTACCAGTGTAATGTGGTGTAAGGTGTTAATGCCTTTACACAAGCCTTTGTTGTGGGTGCATGCTGCCTTTCAGATGCAGTTGTGGTCACCCATGATTATGAAGGGGAGGGAGGAAGATAAAACTCAACTCTTATATGATGTGCTCTGAAGCTGGAACAGGTGCAGAGGGAGAGTGGTGGGCTTTTCGTACGAGGCTAAAGGAGCCCCTTATCCCTAACCTTATAAAATGAGGTCTTTAAGGAGAAGCTTTTGATATCTACAAATACATCAATGGGTAAATATGAGGGAGAGTAAAAACCGAGCAAAGCTGAAGGGCAATAATCTACAAGAATGAACAGATGCAAGCTGGTTATGATTATATTTATGCTGGTAATTGGAAGGCAGCTCATTAGAGGGGTGAGGTTCTAGAACAACAGGAATAGGGGGAGCAAAACTGCCTGCACAGTTCTAGGGAAGGGCAACATTCATTTATGAATGGGATTATATGATGCAGTTGTCCATAGTGATAAGGAATAAGATGTAGTAATTCAGGATAGATTTCTTATTCTGAACAGGGTATTTTAGTTCAACCAGAAGTTATGGACTATATGGGAAAATTACTTTTGCACTGGCAATAAGCTGTGTGGTACATCAGCTTCATTTTGCTTTGTGCCATTAGAGTTCATCCCATTCATTTGTATGTCCTCTTTGAACTTAAGCTTTATGAATAAAGACTAAAATGTCTTTATGCCTGTATGAAAGAGAACAGAATTTCATTCCAGAGCTGAATTATTGTGTACAAAACAGAGTTAGCTGTAAACAAACTTACCATGTTGTAGGATCCTTGCATGTGCCCTCTTTTCGTCTGGGAAGGACTGATAGCACTATCTTGGAGGGAAACCCTGTGGTGTTGTGAAGTGTACAAAAGGTAACCTGATTAAATGCCTGGCAAGGAGCTAGGGGTAGAGATTAGATCAGTGTGCTGGGTGGGCTGTGGGAAAGGATGGCCTCTGTTTCTGTAAAGCTGCAGGTGTGCTGCTTGTAGGATAGTGGTCTTCTTTCCTGTTGTAGTGTTCTTGGTGATGCAGTGCTGGACATGAGTGTGCCCTTGCCTTGTTTTATTAAAACCTACCTTCTGACCTGGAATAGTATTTCACAATTCATTGGAAAGATAGGCACCTTGCTATCTGGGAAACTTTCTCTTATTGAACAAAGCAAGCTGTGCATAAAGTAACTTGCGGGTAATGGTTGTAGCTAAAGAGTATAAAATGTATCTTCCTTAACTGGGAACATCAGGGATACAGCTGAATAGAATGGCTTGCTGTGTTGTGTATGCTCGCACTATTATGTATACTAAGGGTAACTTGAATCTCAAGTCTGACAAGCAAAACATGAGCTAGGTGCCCTGACAAGTGGGTACAACGACAGGGGCTTCTTAAACTTTTTCACTCTGCAAAGGCAGATGTAAAGGCAGTGAAGCTGAGTGACTTCATTGTGCTCTCCCAAGTCTTGGTCTGTCACAGATTGGGACTTGCAAGTTTGCCTGTGAGCAGGTGAGAAGTTCCTCGAACAAGTAAGGATCTAATTGTTTTGATGAAACTGAGCTAATATCTGTCCCAGCTTTGTAAACATTTCTTATTGTAGGATAATACAGCTGGCCTCTGGACTACACATGCTGAGTTGACCTCATAAACCTTTTTGTTCACAAATGCCTTATTGCCTACATTTTACGTATCTTTTAAAATAAGCACAAAGTATGTGAAATGTCTAAACAGTTACTGAATAGGAAAATAAAACAACTTAAAAACCCACAACTTTCTCCACTTTCTGAAGTTGTGTATATCTCTTGATTTGTACAAGGACTTCAATAGAGCAGCATGTTTTGTCTTCAACCTTAACTTATTCCTTGTTAGGGTCTCTTTATGTTTTAACAGAGCAGTTGTTTAGATACTGTGGCACTTCTTCTCTTACCCTTCACTGACTGTATCAAGTAGTTAAGGATTGGGAACAGTGTTGCTTAATACATCACATCATCTTAACACAGTCTGTATGAGATAAGGCACTGGTGCCCCGAGTTAAAAATGTGTGTGTGATACCCGAGTTACATTTAGGAGGTTTTAGTGTCTTGCGAGTTTATAGCTGTACCAGTACAAAGGAGGCAGGAATAAAAATACTCCTGATCTCTGGGTGGAGGCTGAGCAAGACTGTAAAGGTAGCAGTAAGGCTGTTTCTGGAACATACAGTATGATGCATTAGTAAATTATTTACTCTAAAAGCTTATCCATTAAGAGTGACCTCTGGCAGAGCGCAATATCAATAACTCAGGATAGTACCACTTCATCTTCTGCTTGGGGAAGAAATAGCTTTTGTCACCAGTAAGGAAGATTAGGCACAGGGGGTGATAAATTTGTCTGTCAGAAATACGTACTTTTTTTTCCCCTTCTATTTTGCAGGATTTTTAGAGCACCTCAGACGACATCCTCAATGGATGATTAACCTCACAATGGCAGAACTCACACTGGAGAATGGCAGCTGTATGGACTGGCAAAAGCGATGCCTTGCATTGGAGTCCCAGCTCTTCAAGTTCCGCTTGCAGGCAAGCAAGATCCGAGAGCTGTTAGCTGAGAAGGTGAGACAGTGGTCACTTCTGCTTTGCAGTAAGTTATGACATGAAAGCAAAAAGTCTGTAAGTGCTGAGCCATCCAATAGAACTGTTGCTTGCAGTAAGGATTTCTTCCTTGATTACAGTATGTTTTTGCACTCTGCTTATTACTCAAGATACAGAGATGTGCCTGTCTGAGTGGTGTAAAGTGGCATTAGTGAAAACAAGAATTTGTCCTCATTTGCTGCAAAATCAACAAGTATTTGGACTTTAGTGGAAAACACTATACCAGCAAGATTCTGGATATCTAAAGCGACTGAGGCAGCTGTAGAGCGAAGATGGATGTTGTGGATAAGAACAGCAGGATCGGGACTTGGCTGGCAACAGAAAAGCTTACAGGAGTGCAAGTGGTACAGTGTTAAAAGACTAGACAGGGGTACATGTATTGCCATAGTGTTAGAATAACATTACATATCCAGTCAAAACATTCTGGAGATACTGAGGAGCAGGGCCAGGTATTTTGAGATCTGGATGTTAGGAACTTGCATAGCATCTGTGGTTTTAGGGGCACCTCCTACTAATCTCTTTCAAGTGTATCCAGTGAATTTGTATCCTAGGAGACATGACTGGCAAAGGTTTGAGGGTATTATTGGAGTTTTCTTTTTTGTTTGTTTTCATCGTGGTTTGAGTCTTTTGTGGTTTTTCTTTACCTTAAATTGAGTTGATTTTCAATTTGAATTAAAGCTTTTTCACTAAATTTTTATAAAATCCAAGTTTGTAGGTTGCTGTGGCGTTCCTTTTTTTTTTTTTTTTTCAAGTGTGGCTTACGTTATCAGTCCAGTCCAAGATTGTTCAGATATTCAATTACTATTGGAAAGGGAGAACAGTTTCTTTCAGTCACAGTTTACTAATCATATTGAAATCTGTACAACTGACTGCAGTTTACTGTACCTGATGACAGATAGGTTCTAAACTCACTTTTGCTCCATTTTGTATTATGTGACTTCTATGTGTATATTCTTGTTAGTTGATTTTGAATATAAAAACATCCAAATGACAACTCCTCTAGAGTGGAGTAATTTTCATCCTTTCACTGTAATTACATTTTTACTCACACCATACAATGCATAAGACATTAATTTCACCCTTGATATTTTAAGAAATTATGCTATTTTAATCACCCTCTTCATCTCTTCAAGGTAGCTTCTAAGATGGACCTTATTGATTACTTACCTTGAAAAACATTAAGAGTAGTCCATTTAGATAAAGGCACATTAAAAAAAATCCTTTATAGGTGTGGTGGAGATCTGGTAAAGACAACTAGTACTCATGTGCAATACTTCTAAGTTTGCTGTGTTATGGAATTTGTGTCTTTGTTAATTTCTGCTTTGAGAAACGTCCTTCCACACACAAAAAAAACCTACTTAGCAGACTGCCTTTTTGGAGATCAGACTTGCTAGGTGTATTTTGACTATCTCTCTGGGGAGGTTTGTGGGCCATGTCAGAGAATTAAATTTTCATGTGCTTCAGGAGTCTCCCTGAGGAAGGGGCCTGACTGACATTAATCAAGCCTCTCAGTCAAAGTGATGTTCCCATTGCTAAAAAGAAGGAGTAGCTTGGTTCAGTGATCAAGTTATTCTGTAACTACTTGTACAGCGTTGTTGTAGGCTTACTTGAAAGGTCAAAGGGCTAGCAGGCTTGCAATTCCCTGCTCCGAATGTCATGTGGGAAGGGGAGAGCCTTGGCTGTGGGGCAGCTCTGTCAGGCTCTCTCTCCAGCTGCAGGTGGACTCAAGGTGCCAGAGCAGCTGCTCAGCATGCAGTGCTCAGCCTGAACGCTGCTGTTGGGAAGTGTCCTGTGCCTCAGGTTCCCCGGTGGTCTGTAACAACTTGCTCAGAGACTCTCCTTCCCTTCTCCTCAGGCACTGCAGGGCTCCCCAGCAGTCACAGCAACAGGGACTCCTGTCCGTGCTGCATCCTTCTCCTCCTCAGGTGGGCAGTGATGCAGAACTGAAGGAGGTGCATGGTTTATGCATAGTGATGCCAGCTTCAGGGATTTTTGGAATAGATTTTATAGCAACTGTGATTTTTAATTTTTTTTTACTCACTGTTCTGTCTGTGATAATCAAGAGATTCAGATTTATTTGAGAGTACTGCATTTCAAAAAGGGTTTTGTGGGGGTGGGGGTGATTTTGGGGAAAAATGTGAAGTGGGCACAGTTTAAAGGTGTGTAGCCAACCTGTGATGAACATTGTCCTGAGATCCTCCCAATATGGTTTGCAGCAACAGGAAAATTTATTTTTTAAAAAATGGTTTAAATGGTGAAAGGGAAGAACAATGTTAAAAATAGTGTGATGCTTACTCACCAGCCAGGTTGTCTCAGGGGTCTGGAAGTTACTGATTGAAAGGCTTGGAAACCTGATCCCTCACATTTTGAATCATTCTTTATAAATGACTTTATTACTTAAAGACATGTTTTACTATTTTAACTTACAAAAAAAACCCAAACACTCATGCCTAGCATTGGGAGTACAATGTGCTCTAACAGTTTAAATACTTGAGATTTTTGAAATCCACTTTGATTGAATAATCTAGATCGCTGTTCAGAACATGAGGAATTTAAAACCCAGTGGTTTAATTGCCAGTGCCCTAGTTCACACGGCATGAACTTCCACACTGATAGCCTGGTCTCAGCTATTGAACAGGGCTGCCCAACCTGCGCAGAGCCTGGCTGTGGGTTGGCACAGCAGAAGGGTCCCAGCCCCTGGTCTCCCAGACAAAGCTCTGCCATCCTGCCAGACCCCATAGGGCACAAACCCCTCAGGCCCTACCTTTTTGTGGACGTTACTAGGGATCCTGTCTCTTTGGAAACAGGCAGGTATTTTCACTATGACTTTCTTGTACACACACAGTGAAAAGGGATACTGCTTTGTTGGTGAGCAGCATAGTAGGTCATTGCCTTGGCAGCAAGTTGACCTGGTTAGCAGTGAGGTCTGGAACAGAACAATAGGAGCAAAGCGAAGCTGAGACATGCAGGCACTTTTTTCACTCAATTTTATGTAGCCTCTTCTGAACCATCAGGAGAGGGAAAGCCTCTGATGGTTGATGGGAGGATCTTTTGCAGCTTTTAGAAGGGCCATCTGAGTCATGTCGCTTAGTAGCATTTGTCAAATTATGAAGCATTTTGAATTAAAGGACCCATGTAAATACCAAGCATTATTATTAATTCATTGAGGGATTTGAAAGAGCCTTACAAGCATGGGTGTATTAAATCTGAATGTGCTCTAGTGAGACCATGGACACTGGGGATGAGCAAAATAATAATTTTGTGTACATGAGAAATACAGCACTTACTTAACAGTTCATAGTAGGACAACCCAGCAATGTAGTACAGGAAGTTAAGAAAAGGACAAGTTCATTTAAGACTATGGAAGGAATTAGGGTAACAAAAGTAGTTGATATGACTGGAACTTAGCCAGGTCATCCTGCTTGTAAAAGAAGTTTCATAACTTTTCAGTGATCAGGGATGGTCCCAACATACGTTCTCTGACCAGGATCTAGAACTGCTAGAAATGCAAAGCAAATTGTCATGAGGCTGGGACAACAAGGAGTTTTTCAGTCAGGACATTGCTGTCTTTGGATAACATGAGTCTTTCATGGAGATTGCCCACCTTGTGGAGGATTGCTTTAAGAGGATAGCTTTGGGAAAAGGTCCAGAGTTCCATCTGTGCTGTAAATGTAAACCCTGTCAATTAATCAGAAAACTAGCAGAGATCGTTGATTCTGAAGCTACTGTCTCAAACAGTCTTTATTTCACAAAGTGTATTATGTCTCCATAATAGTTATGTTAGCATCTCTCTTTTGCCAATATATTTTGCTGCTACCTGTCTGTGGTGATGACTGTCCAGAGACTAACAGATAAATACATGGTTATATTGCTGTTCCTAAGGGTCACATACTCATGTTGGAACACTTTTCTCTGTGTTAGATTGCCTTGTGCTCAGACTCCCCCAAGACTCTAAGAGTCTTTGGTTAGAGCAGCTTTGTCTGTGCAATTTTCTGTGGCATCTCTCTGTTCCTCTGCCAAGGAAGCATCCTTGATTTGGATATTAAGCTACATAGACTGTGATATCCTTAATTGCTCTACCGAAAAAGCAAACCTGAGCGGTATCATGCTAAATGTGTCACTTCCTGATCTTCATGGTTTGAATTTATGCCATTGTTTTTTGAGTTATGTGGCTACTGAGGTGTCTACATATTATGTACCTTTCTGATATGTTTGTTGATAGGTGTCAGTCTGCACTTATGATCAGTGGGTATGTATAGAAGAAGAGTTGTCTTGCTGTCTGACGGAAGGGAAACAGAAACACAGGAATGCTGCCACATCCATTCTGGGTGATCAACCCAAGAGGAATAAGTCCCATTTTCAAAAGTCCTGGTTTGGTCCTTTTAGTGACCAACCTGAATACTTGGCTCCAGTGCCTTATCAAGAATCATAAAATGCACTGGAGAGAAAAGGAGCTCAGTTCCCTTTATAGTTAGTTTTGGGTTTTTTTCTTGAAGCTTGATTCTTTTTATCTTCTGAAGGTGCTTCTGTGTTGCTCTTTCTGTGGTAAAACACAAGTAGGTGCTGGAAACTCCATGAAGTATTCTTCAAGTTTTGCAGCTTAGTTGATGGAACTTAGTGTCACTTACTTCATAATACTGGGCTTAAATCTGAGACCCATCAAAGCGAGGCAGATGGTGAAAGATGGCCTTAAAAGCACTGAATTAAATACTAGGTTGGTTTAAAAAAAATCAACCAAGCAAACAAAAAACCCCCAAACAAACAAACAGAAAAAACACACCAAAAATGGACTCTAGTGGTAAATTGCTAGAGGAACCCCAGGAAGGGGGAGGTATGTCTGCATTTCATGATAATGAAGCACTTTGTATACATTTAGGATAAAACTCTACTCAGTGTCCTTTGACTTCAATAGCACCAATGCTTAGATGTCAAATCACAGAATCATCAGTTTGCAAACTCTTTAAAATGAAAAGAAGCAGAGGAAAATTAAGATCACTGTTAATCTTATCAGTTATGAGCCTACGATGCTTTTGAAGCCAAAGGAAAATATTCACTGATGTAGTGTGGCCTCACAGAGAACCTGCTGTGAGCTTTCCAAGATGCATTAATTTTTATTTATCATTGTGAATGAATCCTAGCTGAAATAAAAGCAGGGGAGAATGGCACTTTAGACAGGCTTCTTGCAGGGACAGCCCATGGTGTGTAAATTGTAGAGATGAGGTCAAGACTTTGGAACTATTCCCTTGACCCATGTAATGAGTGATGAAGCTCACTAATGAGACAGCAGTTCCAGTAAATTCAAAGTAAGGCAGAAGACTGGGAAAGGTCAAAGCCTATTTTTTTTCCCCTAGTCAAAGCTGTGAAGTTAACCCAAAAGATGCTGAAGATCTGTATATTTGCACAAGAAATGGAGGATTCTTGAGCAAAACAGGTGAATTTCCAGGTGATGTTAATTTCTTTTCCCTTCTTCCCTCTTTTTTGGCTCTGAAGATGCAGGAATTGGAGCAGAGAGTCATAGAAGCAGAGCAAAGAGCTGAGGATGCAGAGAAACAGGTAAGAGATTATTTTATGGCTGCTCTGGTACAAGTCCAGCAGTAACTTCCTCTAAATTCCTTCTGGTCTGGCATACAGATATCACTCTGCTATGCCCTGCCAGGGAAATGCTGATTTACAGTGGTGAATGGATTTTCTTGTCTACTTCCCAGTCTTTGAGCCTTAGCTGTGAACAGGTGCCTGAATATGTTGAACCCTAAGTGAGAATTAGCACCTTTTATCTGCCTCACAGCCTTTACCCCCTTGTCCATGATCGGCACATTTGGTTATGGAAAAGGAAGGGGATGTACTTGAGAATTAAAGCACAAAGATGGAGCTGCCTGACAGGTCCTCAGAAAACAAATAGTTAAGAGTACAGGTAAGGACTTGTCTACAAGTAGAGAAGGTTCTGTGAAAGAAGTAGGTTTTGCAGACACACCCTTATCACTTGTTTTGGACTTTCTTTTTAGTAATTATTGCTCTGGCTCAGGAGCCCATGGAGAAAAACACTAAGAGCTGAATTCATTGCCTATTACTGGAACCATCTAAAAATCAGGCATATTGTCTAAGCTAGTCTTTCTGTGCTTCTTGAATAATGGAGAAGGGGAAAGGCAGACTTCATCTTTTGCACAAGGTATAAAAAACAAGGGACCTTTGGGAATGCACCATAGGGAGCATTATAGAAAAAAGAGCCAGCAAGCACCAGGTGGTCTGGGCTTTTGCATCACTGCAGAACACTGCCAAAGGGAAGGTTTGAAGTGGAGCATCTCCCTCCAGCTGGACAGGGCTGCAGGACTGAGCACTGAGTCAGAGTTTAAAGCATAGAACTAAAAGCCATAGAAGACAGCCAAGAATTGCTGTCAAAGATAACTTCAGTAGCGAAGTATTGAATAGGCAGTGTTATAAGCACTGGGAAACACTGCCTAAGAATCAAGAACTTGAAGTACCAGGAAAGGTATTCTGTCTGCAGAGTATACAATGTCATGCCAGTTTGATATTGGCATCAAGATTTTTTACTGGTCATCTTAATTACAGATGCTGTGTCTAGACATCACGCTGTTGGCTTCTATGCTAGATCAGCAACTGCCAGCCAACAACAAAAGTTGTTCTTTAGTGTGGTATCAGTAAGTCCACACCCAACCAAGACAGGCAAATGTAACACAAGTCAGGCAAAAGTGACAGCTGTGACAACACCAGCAGGAAATACAGTTTTTGCCACAGGTCAGGTTTTATATTAGTAGACACCTCAGTGACTGGAGTAAGAACACCCATGATGTGGTAAGAGGCAATGACAGCAAGGGAGAAGTTGCAGAGCCAGTCAAATCCAGGATCTAGAATGGTCAAGAAAAGGAGAACTTGGCTGGGAAGGTGTAGTAGAAACAAGGGTTGCCTTCACTCACCTGGCACCTGCAGAAATGAGGGTTGCCTTCACTCACCTGCCACCAGCAGTTCTGTAGCCATATGTTGGCAGGTCCTAAAGACTAGCAACCCTCAATGTTTGCCTTTCCAGCAGCCTTATCCACATACAGAGATAAGTGTTCCTAGAGAAATACTTCATTGCTGTCTGACAGCCTGAAGAAGTGACAGCAGGACCATTCCCTTCCACTAATGAGTACATTCACCATGAATGAGAAGCAGCTGACAAATGAGAGGGGCTCCACATCAAGTGCAAAATCCCTTGTTATCTTTCTCTCCAGGAGTCTGGGGGGTTGGATTTGTTAATTCAATGGACTCCCTGTAGCTGCCAACCTCAATTAAGGAAATCACATGTTTGCAGTCCCCTCGCTGTGCCTCTAGTTCAGAGTCAGCATTTGGGCATCAGACAGAAAGGAGGGGCCATTTCTTTTTACTATAATCACCCTAAACTCTAATGAAAACACATCCGACTCAGCAGGCTTAGTTCTCTGGCTCCGATGTTGGGCCCCTACCTTTCTGATTCAGTGTGAGGAAGAGGCAGTTGGCTTCTCTGCCTAATACAGGCAGACAGGAGGACAAAACACAGCTTCTGCAAGTATGAAGTGTAGGCTGCTCAACAGAGCATGGGTAACACTCTCGCACAGTCTCTGTGAAGTGCTCAGATCGCTGCCTCCATTCCCTCTTCGTAGTTTTAAATTAATGGGATCTGGAGTTGGTTTTTTGCAGATTTAGCTTCTTTGGGAAGAAGTTGGTGTTGGAATCAAATATTTTCCCATCATCAAATGCTGCCATTAGCATGTTTGAGTTAAGTTGAGGGGGTTCCAGTCTTCTTTAGAAATGAAATATTTTAATCCATGTCAATAGAATGAGATAATGGTAAAACAAAGTGACATTACCAAGAGATGTAGGTTTTGAAGAAAGCAAAGAGGTTTTAAAATTTGGCTAAAAACATGAAATTCTTCAGCAGCAGCTGGATTTTAGTGCATTGAAACTTTGTAGTGAAGGAGCATTACAATGGTGTTTCTCTTGCTGAGAGGAAAAGGTGTTGGCACTGTCAGGAGCTCAAAGCTAGGCAAATCTGAAATATCTAACATGGTAACTCCTTAGCAGGTCTGGAGAAAACACTTGGCAGAAAGACAGTAGTTGCTGAAACATCATCTGAACTGGGGGTAGGAGAAAGAAGGAACTCCATGGTACATTTTCCTGTAGAAATCTTAATCTGAAGCAAACAGCATTTTGTGGTGTATACCTTAGTATAAATGAGGTAAAAAGCTGACCACAGTATTGAAAAGGATGTACCTTGTCCATATGTCCATGGAGACTGTGGGGCCTGTATGGCCTCCTTGACCAGTAGTGTGCAAATATTTCACAGTCCACAATGTGTTTGTGTGTTCACGGTTCGCTTTGCCTTTGTTACTGCTTCAGCATTACAAATGAATGGACAACGTGCTTTTCACAAATGTGAAAGTAAACTAAGTGTGCCCTGAAGGGGGTCATATTTTTTGATGTTTTATTTTTCCTTTCCTGACTTCAAAAATAAGAAACACAAATACTCTCAGTTATGGTCTTATCACTAAACAAGCAGCTCCTTAATTTGCGTTGGGATTTTTATTGAGTTTTTTTGTTTGATTGTCTGTTTGTTTTAATCTCCTTCTGATTATCATTATAGGTCAGAATTATGGAAGAGAAGATAAAACTAGCCAATGATAAGACTGGTGAAGCAGACAGCACCCTACACAGGAAGTACCAGGACCTGATAGGCACAGTGCAAGGAAAGGATGATCTGATCAACAGACTGGAGACTCAACTAGAAAAACAAGTAGGGATATTTTCTACAGGGAGACCTGTAGCTTTCATGAGTTAGAGAAATTCTGTAATGTGTGGTTCAAAGATATGGATTATATCTCATTATTTGTTAGCCTCTCTGTTGCCTTCAGATCAGCTGTAAAATGATGCTCTGGTCAGTACAAGATCCTCTCTTTCCTTTTCACACAAAACATCAGCTTCAGTAGTTCATGTCTCTTCTTTATAGGAGATGGGTCAATGTGCTTCCTTATGTTAGTGGTGAGACCCTGAATTGTAATGTTAGTCTGGTCAGTGTTTCACTGGCTTTCTAGCATATGGATTGCTTTACAAAATTGTTATGTAGCCCATCTCTGGCTCTGTTCATGCTGCTCCTTGGGAAGAGTCTTTTCCCAATGTTTAACAATCCTTTAGCATAGTTCATGTCTTGTCAGATGTCCTCATTGTAAAAGAGCAGCTATTTCCCAGTATGGATACTTCTTAGTCTCTTCCATTTTCAGCTGGTTGAAGGAAGGAGCTACATCTACAGCAGGGCTTGTATTTTGGCTCTGCTAAAGGCCTTTCTCTATGGTTTTTATAACATGAGCAATAAGGTATTCCCATGTGTTGCTAAGTAAATTACTTTTAAATAGAAAAAGCTCAGTAGAATTAAAAAAAAAAACCAACAAAAAACCCACCAACAAACAAGCAAAAAAACCCCAACCCTGGCCATTTGAGTCAAACTATCACCTATTTCAAGGACTGTTAGTAGAAATCTTCTTGTCCCAGCAGCAAGAGACAAAATGAGATTCTAGAAATGAAAGCCAAAGCTTGACAATTCCAGACAAGAAACATTCTTTTCAGAGTCAGTGGTTTAGTTTCAGAATGGGATGAGGTGGTGGCAATGCTAGAAGGTCACTAAGGATCCCTGTAAGGCATCCTATTTGTTTTTACTGGGATGGGAAGAGTTGTGGAGTTCAGAGCATTAAGAGAACACTGAGGTCATGTCTGGACCACACAATAGGGTGTGACACAAAGAATCTCTAATTGCCTTTGGATCTTAAAGCACAATAACTGCATCTGTGGGTGCTGTGCCTGAGTGAATTGCTTCTGCTTAGAAACAGGATGTGCTAAGCTTTGTGACAATGCAGTTGTCATGCCACCATTCTACTTTAGGACCCTAAATAAAATCCTGGCGTTGCACTTCACTGTATAGCATAGTAATAGTCTGAATTTTTTACCCCTTTACCTTGGACCCTGATCCAAGATAAGTCCAGGTGATTAAGGATTCAAAGCTGTTTTCCATGTGATGGATATTCAGAGATGGTAGATAGATCTGCTGTATGTTCCAGATCATTTCAGACCTGTAGGCACAGCTAGTATTCTAACTCTAGCAAAGGTTGAGACCCGATCATTAGGAACACACACAGTCATAAAAAAGGGAAAAAAGCTAAAGAAATCCTCTTCTTGAAGCTTCTAATTTGATTGCTTTTATTTCCTTATGCTCAACTACAAATGTTACTGCTACCTATCATGCTGCTAAGGTCTGTTTTAAAGTCAGCAAACATACTTGAATAAGAACATTTAAATGTGCAGTTGTGGTGATAAATAGCATGTGGTGATTAAAAGTGATGTGAATATGTGGGGAATTTTGTGCAGTCTACTGTGTTTTTATATGGTATTCATCAGTGTGAAAAACTTAGAGTGGGGAAAGCACTCTCATTTTTATTATCATAAGTACTGGTATTTGTTCACATCAGAAAAAACAATTAGCAGGAAAACTACCAACTGCTACCAAAAGGAGTTATCTTTGCCTGTTAATTGGAGAAACCAGGGCTGGAGCTGAAGGTGCCATGCGTCATATATTCTCTCTCCCTCCCTGGCTCCTGGACCTGATTTTTTCTTGCAGTTGTTTAAATCATTACGTAAGTAGGAGAGCTTTCAGTCATGTTGCTTCTTATGAAGCCACACAGGAGATAAACAGAAGGCTTCAGGTGTTCACAATATTAATCCAGCATATTTCAAAGGACATTGCCAGGAAAGGTAGAGCTGCAAAAATGATGTAGCAATATTTCCCGAGCAGATATTTTGGGGAAAAATGTTTGTTGTGCAAATCAACAGTATTGCCATAACACCTTTGTGTGGACTAGAACCTGTTTTAATGGACATGTAAACATACAACCACTTACACCATCTGAAAACCTCCTAGCAGGAGTTAGTGTTTCAAGGTCAAGTTTTGGAGCCCTTTTTTTTTAAATTTAATTTTCAATGAGAACACTCTGTGTGTTAAATACATTGTTGGTATTAGTTTTCATCTTGTGGATCTTGAAAGTCTGTGCCCTACACCTGTGCTTACAGCAATTGAATACCTTTTGCTTGGAATGATTAGTGCTCTATAAATCACTTATAGGAGCTGCTTACTTCTGGCCAATGTTTGTGTAGTTTGGGGTAACACTACAGGTGCTCAACAGTATTGTAAACAGCAACTTTGCAAGACCATTTACACCAGAAAAAGTTGGAGATTGTACTCAAAATCTGATAGGTGAGCAACCATTACTTGAGCTGGATTTTGTTATTTCACAACAAACTCTTGAAACAACCCTCTGAGTTTAACTCTAGGGACCATGTAAGACACCTTAGAGCTTGATTTTTTAATTTTTTTCAGAGGCCAGATAAATAATAATAATATCCAAAAAGCAGTCTAAAATCTTATGTCTGGAACGGGAGCTTCAGTGTTTCATTCACTCCTGGTGCAGTAACTTACTGAGAACAGTTAGTTGTACTCTTCTAATATTGGTTCTGGTTTTTTGACACAGAAACAGTTGAGGACTGAGGAAGCCAAAATTGTTCAAGAGAAAGCTGCCAAGATCAAAGAGTGGGTAACGTTTAAGCTCAGGGAGGTAAGTCTCTAGCTTGCTGCCAGGTTTCAAGGCCTGCAAGTAGGTACAGTGGCTGCACTGCCAGTGGGCTCCTATGTAGGAAAAGAGTTTGAGGACAGTCAGTCTGCCAAAAAGACTCTCTGCTTGCTTGGCCCTATACACACTCAGTTTTAGAGCTAGGGTTATCACACTTAGTGAGGGCTATTTACTTTATTGGGTAAACTATAAATGGCTGTGAAGCCACCAGTGCTCTAAAGCAGTCTCTGAAGATTTACTAGTCACAAGTGACTTTCACCTAGCTTCCTCTGACTCTCCTTTTATTGCTCTGGGTGCGGTTTCTGTATCTTTCTGGCTGAGCAGCAGTAGCACAAACATGTTCTTTGCTCTGCCTAAATTTACCATCTCTGACTTATGCTGGTTTCCTACTGCCCAGTATTTTCTCATCTCTAACCTCTCTGTCCTATCCATCTGGTGGACTTGTACCTCTCTCTGGATCTACCCTCTAGGAAATCAAAGATAGCAGTGGTCAGCATGCAGTTTTAAAGATATGGTACTAGTTTACAAATGGGAGTGGGGATCTCTGGTCTCTTATTCCAAGTTAAAGACAGATATTTTCCAGTTTATGCTAGAAAGGGAATTTGTTGGAGTTGAAAGGAGCAGTCTCTGTGGGCACTAATTATGTTATGACAGGACTTTGTAATGTCATTAGATTGCCTAGATAATTCACCATGCTGCTGTGCTGCTTCTCTTTAATTTTCCTGTATGGGATAACTTAAGGTGTGTTTACATTACTGGCTGGTGCAGCAGGGGTTAATTTGGTGTGCCCTGCTGGACCTTACAGTCACATTATGTCTTTAATGCCAATGAAGTTTGTGCCAAATGCCCATTCTAGGTGCATACTGTGCAAAAGTGGAGCACTGCCAGCTGGAGAACTTGGCATCTGTGTTGCAAATGGGTTACTCTAGGCAGCATTACAGGTGTCATTTCAACTTCGATTCCATCAAGAGGGAAGCCTGTGTGGGTGCACCACTGCTGTGTTTACAAATGGATGCTCAGACACTTCAAGGCAGATTTGCAAAGAATCTCTCATGCCCTCATTGGAAACGTAAATGCCCCCTTAATGTTTGTTTGTTCTTTTTCTTTGGTCCCCTGGATCCAATGGATCTTCTTTTACTACATATGGGGTGAGATGGAAAAATGCTCCTTCTGGGTAATGTTGGGGTTTTTTTATTCTCTCTTTCATGACAGTTATTTCTGCAACAGGAGTAAATGATAAGCAATAGCAGGGAAGTAAATTAAAAGACCTATTTGGGAAGTGTCAGTAGTATATACAGAGACTTTTGTTTAAGTGAGTTGTCTCGTGGAGCTGCTGAGTGGGATTTCAAGGTGGCTGGTAGACTGACACATCTTTTTTTACCTTGTTAAGGCACTTGAATGTAATAAAGATGAAGACATGCTCTGTGTAGTAGATCACATGCACACACAGTTTTGCATTATTTTTCAGTTTTTATTATTGTTTCATAGCTTGAGCTAGAGAATTACCACCTGAAAAACTGTAATCAGAGGCTGATGGAGAGAATTGAAGCCCTTCAGGATCCATTGCAAGGTAAACGTGTTCACCTGGCATTGTAGCCTACTAACCCCGCCCAAGAGTGGAAGTCAGCATTCCCAGGTTGTATTCTTAACTTTGTCAGAAATTAATACTTGTGACAGCAAGCAGTACAATTGCTCTGTTCCTCAGTGGGTCCATTTTTAAGATGGGAATAAGATGCTTACCTGCTTTAAACTCTTAAATGTTTGCCCACCAATGATTGAACACAGACCTTTTTTTTTTTTTAAATCTGCTTTTGCCATTAAATTAAGCCACTGAGCTCCCAAATTAGAAGCACTCGTTGAAATACGTAGTAAAACTCTCCATTCCCTTCAGGGCTGAAGGGGAGAGGTCCCTGTGGTATTTCACATTACCTTCACAGGTGAATTATTCTCATCCCCACAGAACCTCTGCTGGTGTGTGAGCTGAGTAACTGAATGAGCCAAGGCAGCAGCTGTCTGGTCTGCCTTTAGAAGCTGGGTTCCTCTGTGCTATCAGGTTGGGTTGGAGAAAGCTGCTTATGGTGTTTGGGCTTTGGCAGTTCTTCTTTGGTGGATAGATGGAAAACTTCAGTCTCCAGGGCTTGAATTCAGTACCTTTCATTGCAACACACTTTGCAGAGGAAATTCTCCCTTAAGCATTTTCTTTCTTTTATCTTTTAATGAGCTTGGTTTGGTCACAGTAAGATGAGCTAGCTTCCACACCTTCACTGGGCATGTGGGCAGAGGGCATTTATTTCCCACAGAAGTCTTTTTGGTATTTCTATCACTCCCCAGCAAGGGAATAGAGCAGAATTCCTTCTAAATCCCACCAAAATGCTTTATGACTGGGTTTTTCTCATCCCCTCTGGCTCTGACTGTTCGCTAAAAGAGAATGCCTGGTAAGCTGCGTTAATAATCTGGTATTAAGTGTTCCCTGGATCCCAGCTCTCTGGGCAGTAAACAGTCCTGCCCTCTCTTCTTATGCCTCACTAGTCTCACTCTGCCAGGCTGAAGTCAGAGGCCTCTGCAGAGAGACAAATCTCTTCTTGCTTGCTATGCTAATAGTAACAGCTTCCTCTTCTTAATCTCCTGTCACATCTAGGAAGCTGCAAAAATACCAGTAGTATTTAAAATGAATGGCCTCTTTTCAGTCTATGCTGATGATTTACCTCAGGGTCAGGGGAAAATGTGTGCCAGGATTTGTGTGTGCCACTGTTATGTGTTAGCTTTGTTAACACTCAGTTCCTTGTGACTCAAGTGCCAAGGTCTCATGGTTGTCTTTTTCTCAGCTGTTTCCAAGAGCAGGTTTCATCCTCTCCACTGTCAACAGTAATTTATTCTGCTGTTTGCTCTTCCCTCTGTAACTTTGTCTTCAATTTGTTTCTACTTCCTTGTAAATCCCATTTCTGGTTAAGCAATACCCATGGAGTTTGATGTTCTGGCAGCATTTTCAGCGGTAGCTATGCAGAGTCACACTCACCCATATTTTGCACATTCCAAACCATGTAATGATTTGGTTCTTTTTCAGTCAGGCAATATATAAATGCCAACATCAATCAAACAGCCTCTGCCACACCAAGTTTTATCCACACTTTCTCATACCCTAAAGCTCCTATTCAGTAGAAATTGTTGAACTGACATAATCTTTAAATCTGGTGATTATGGAAAGGAAGAAAATACTGGAATTACAAAATGTACGTACTAAATAGACAAAGGGCAAGGGAGGCAATCTAGGATCTATCTTTTATTCATCTTCTAATATAGCAACTAAAAGATCAGAGAAACAACTAAGAAAAGGAAGATTTTACAGCAAAATCCTGTAAGTGACTATTATAAAACTTTGTGACAAAAAGCACTGTGTGGGTCGTATAGCACAAAAGGATAGCAGAAAGCTCTAAGGAAATTTTTGAAAAGAGAGTAACCTCACTGGTTGGTGTGATAGTTAAGAAGGTCTCCATACTTTGGCTGGAAGCCTCATCTAGCCCCTGGGGAGGGATGGAATTGTACCTTCTTATTTGATGACTTAAGTCACTGTAGGTTCACTAAAGCCAAAAGTCGTTCTAAGAAATGTTCGGGCCACTTGGATGGTTTTTGACAGTGTTTTGTGGATAGGTGCACTTCCTTCTCATGGCTGTTTTAAGAGAAGAGACTTAACTGTGTACAGGGAAGAGTAAAAACTGCTATATTGCATTAGACTGAAAGCTTGCTTAGGCCAGTATCCCATCTCCTGGGTGGTTGTGGATGTTCCAGGCAAGAGTGTAGAAAATACTGCAAGTAAAGCTGTCCTTCTCTCCATATACCCTTCCAGCTTCTGCTGTCAGTAGTTTAGGAAGTTTCTAGGACAGAGCTTCTGTACACTGATACATTGCTTTTCCTGGCTTATCTGCAGCATTGTATTTCCTCTGTAAATTTCAAATGCTGCCTGAGAATTTCTTTAGGCACCCCTTAATTCCACTTTTGTAAGAAACAGCAACCAGTAATTTCTTGCTCATCTCTTCTGTACTATTCCCAATTATAAATGTATAGCCCTTCTGTTATAACTGTGCCCAGCCATCTCCATTCTGTATAGTCCTAACTGGGCCAGGGTGCTATTGAAATACAACTGGCATAAACATACACTAGGAAGCAACAATTAAGACATTGAAGGATTTGAATGCCCTAACCATATATTCTCCTCCCTTGTAGATATGACCAGCATTCCTCCCTTTGAATCTCTTTGGAGCTGTAATTCCCTGAAGCCCAGAGCATCAGAGGCCTCTTTTGCTGAGAACATAGACCAGAAAGCTGTGCTCCTTGCACCTGATATCAGAGAGATGTGTCAGACAGGACCTACCAAACATGTCCTCTCTTCAGCAAATACGCTCCTTGCCAATGGCACTTTTATTGAGAAGAGAGAGAATAAATCTCTGCTTTCCCAGAGCACAGTGAAGCTCATGGCTGACCCATCAAGCTGGAATCTCTCCACAGAGAAAGATGTATTCCCAGCCATAAGTTCTGAACACAGGTTAGGGTGCTCTGATGCCGTATCAGTCGACCCTCCAGCTGAGACCACAAGATTTCTTGAGGCTTTGACCTTCCAGTCATCTTTGGAAGGAAATTGTAGTGCTATGAGCACCTTGCAACAAGTGAGTTTGGATGGCACTCGCTTCTCTGATGATCTGAGTGCCAGATTCCACTCCCACCGGCTGGACTCCTCTTCCTCAGGAGAAATAATGAGCATGCTTGAGGGCCGTCTCCAGACTGCTGAACCACCCCTGGCTGTGTCCACATCAGCTGTTACAGCACATTCTTCCTGTACAGGGAGGGAGTGCAGCCTTGGGAGTAGCATGACCTTTCCAAAAATACGAACACTCAATACACCAAGAGACAGTATTCAACTAGCCAAGAGACATCACAGCCAACCACAGCCAGGGGCTAATTCTTTCCATCGTGTAAGGCACTTAGAGACTAGCACTTTCCAGCCTGTAGCAGATGCTCCGGTCTGCCATGGGCACGTGGAGGAGACAGACATTGATGATGATGCAGTATTGGAGAAGATGGAGACAGAATGTGGTCTGCTGAGGGAAGAAGCTGAAGCGTCTGAGGAAATGTCCCACTCATGTGCAGGGCAGAGAGGAGCTGTGAGTTCTGAAGCTGGCATACTTGATCCAGGAGGTAAACCTCCAACACCACCGCTGCACAGGTTCCCATCATGGGTAAGATGCGCAAAGGAAACAGTTTGAGAACTGCTGCTTATCTTTGAGTAGTGCCCAGCAGTTAGGCTGCAACAGCTCAAGCAATTGTTACCTGTAGACATCACAGGTTATACTCCTGAACCACCAAGTCTGACAGTTCCAGATCATGGGGCATGCTGACAATTTTTTTCTACTTTTCTCTATATAAGGCGGAAAAATAAAATCCATGTTAAAAACAGTACTCAAGAAACATGGGAGTAAAAATGAAAGTCAAGAGGTGCTGTATTGTGGTTTATAGTTATGTGTCATCAAAAGTTAATCCTTAGTTCTGTTGTCATGTGTTTAAGATAGAAAAATGAGTCATAAGTGCAGTGGATGAGGCCAGATAGCTCCAGAGGGAGGAGAAAACTCTGAATACTGGAATAGATACATGGATTAGATCTCAGCATTCCTATCTCATGGTATGCTTCTGCTATTGGGAAAATTTTGTGAAAACCTTTGGTGAAGTGGTATACATGTCCTGTTGCTTAGACCATGTGAGAGAGGGGTTTGTTGTTCTCGCTTTCAGTTACTTGTTAGCTGGATTCTTTGCTAGTCATAGAATTGTTTAGCTTGGAAAAGCCTTCCCATCATCCACTGAGCAAGTTACCTCATCATAGAAGGAGATCAGGTTGGTCAAGCAGGACTTGTCTTGCACAAACCCATGCTGGCTGGTCCCTCCATTGGTTGTCCTGTACATGCCATGTGATGGCACTCAAGATGATCTGCTCTATGACCTTCTCTGGCACTGAGGTCAGGCTGACAGGTCTGTAGCTCTTCAGATCCTCCTCTGCCATTTTCTTGTCCTTTGTCACTATGTTTCCCACCATATCCAATAAAGGATGTAAATTCTCCTTTTGTTTCTCATGTATTTATAGAAGTCTTTTGTTGTCTTTTACTGCAGTAGCCAGGTGAAATTCTGGTTGGACTTTGGCCCTTCTAATTTTCTCCCTGCACAACCTCATGGCACGCTGTAGTCCTCCTGAGTTGCCTGCCCCTTCTTCCAAAGGTTATAAACTCTCTTTTTTACTGAGCTCAGCGAAAGTTCTGTGTTCGGTCAGGCCAGTTTTCCTCACTGTCTCATCTTCCAGTACATGGGGATGGCCTGCTCCTGTACCTTTCAGATTTCCTTGTTGAAAAATGTTCAGTTCTGCTGGACTCCTTCGCCCTTCAGAACTGACTCCCAAGGCACTCTGACAACTTTGGCTCCTAAACAGGCTGAAGTCTGTGTCAGTTTAACTGGCAAAGCTGGTGGAAATCAATGTAGTATCAAAAGAGATGATTGTGTTGTTTTTATTTGCTTTTTTAAGGGCATAGGCAAACAAGTGATTTATTGAAGATGTGAAGGCAAGTGCATGCTAATTCTTATGCTGTGTAAATTTATTTTCAAGGAAAGCTCAACGTTAATTGTGATCTTGGGCTGTATTCTTTGATGCCAATTTAAACCCCAGTATAGTCACATCTGCTTTTCCAAAGGAAATTCTTTTCTTTCAGTCCATAGTATGGAACTATGCAGGGAATGAAGGTGGATAATGTAATATCTTGAAACTGCAGTTTTTCAGGATGTTTGTATCATTTGCTGCAGAAGTCAGAAAGGTATCAATGAACAGGGTACTCACTTGGAAGAAGGGAAATATGACTGAGAGATTGGCTACCATTCCTGTCTCTGATCTAGAGTTCCTATATAAGGTTCTTCTAGTCCCCTAAGTTAAATCTTTCACAGGTGATTATCAGCTCCACATACACCTTCTGAATGTCTGACTTGAACTTGGCAACTAAATTTGATTACAGAAGCGCTGATCACCTCTCTGCTGCAACTGTATTAATTTGTTTTCATTACAGTATTATGTGATGCCAAATTCTCAAAAAGTCATATCTTGGACACCTTGAAACAGGTACTCCAAAGTTATTGAATACTTAGAAGAATTTATGTCTGAGTTCTGAAAAACACTGATAGCACCCATCAATATCTGCCCCAGGGTTACTGTAAAATTTTTTATTCACTTTTATGAAGCATTGCATTATTATGGTCACATGAAAAGTCCAGTATCTTTTCTTCAAATGAGAGTCAATTAAATATCCAACTAGGCAAATTTAAGTATATCAAACAATAAATCATGAACAGAATAATAAATAGTAGCTTCATCAGTAAGAAATATCCATTACGTTCCCTGAATAGGAGTTGTCTGAGGAAAAAGATTTGCAGAGTATTTAATTAGAAACTAAATTGCAATGTGAATACATAACAGAAAATACTAATTCTGTCATTTTTTTAATGTGCTTGATTTTGCAGTCATAGGTATTTTAATGTATATGTATTATGTGTGCTATTGCATAGTGTTTGGTTGTATGCATTTAGGAGTAGCAAGAGGTTTCCTAGCTTTGGATTTTATCCATTTCAGACTGGTTCATGCCTTACTCATAACATTGTATTTAGATACAGATTTGGGTTCCCCCCCTGGAGCTGTTATCAATTCATGAAGCACTTTGAGATCCTTTGAACTGAAAGCTCCGTACGTTGTTATAACTGAGACACAGGCTTATTGAGATCATTCCAGGCATTTCTTTCATTCCCTGATCAGAGAATGGGCATCCTTTGCAGGTGGTGACTCAATAAATTGTCCTTTATGGAAGTTCTTGATTCATTTTAATGCATTGCTCATAAAGTGGAAAACCTCCATCTTTTTCCAAGCTGTGATATAGTAATTTATTGATAAAGGTGTTCCAGTCTGTGGATGTCATCTCTGTAGCTGGGGATTCACCCAGAGTAACATGCTTCCACTAATGCTCATTCACACAATACACGGTGGAATATAGCAATCCCAGAGAGCCCTTCCTTCCTGCCCAAAGATGTGACTGTGGTGTGATTCTGTGACATGAGCCTTTCTTTCTGCAAGACTCACATTTTTGTCTGACCATTGCTTTTCATGGTATTATTGTTTCAGGAGAGCCGAATCTATGCTGTGGCCAAGTCTGGCATGAGGTTGTCTGAAGTGACCATGGTGAATGATACTTCCAGATGCTGTAAGTTCTAGACAAGATCCGTCTTTAGAGGGAGTTTACGGTGACAGTGTGGGATGTGGACTTCTGGCTGTTTACGTTTTTTCGTTTCCTTGCCTGTTTTCAAAGTAAATTTGGTCTCATAGATGCCTACAATAAAGAAAGGACAGGAGGAGGATACATGTCATCTCAGGGGTGGTTGATGCTGGGCTGTTTGTGCCTCTACATTCAGTGACATCCTCGGGGATTCCATTTTCTTCTTCATCACTTTTGCAGCCACTCAGCTGTCTTTGCATGTCTCTGACCTGCTTTTACTCTTATTCACCATCACCTTCCCCTGTTAGGGCTTTTTTTCGGTTTGGACAAGGTGCTCCAGATTGCCATTGTACTGTGGGGAGCCCAGGGTAGGTAAGATGTCTTACAGGCTAAACAGAGGGAACTTTGCAGCTCTCTCTGGGAGTTGTATGTAATTAAGAACACATTCCCTGGCCTTTTTGAGGCCAGATTGTCCAGGATGACAGTCCTCCATGTGCTTCTCCATTAAAATCTCCACCTTTTCACCAGTTTGTATTATTTGCTTAATCTCTGAATTTTCCCAGTTTCCAGTTTCTCGAGTTCAACTTTTGGGCCATTTACCTATCTCATCTACAGAAATGTCACTGTGCCAGTCTACGCTACACTGAAGGGGGTAAGGAGTTACCTCACTTTTCCTTGTCTAGGCCTGCTAGTAATTTGAGAGAAAACAGGGTGAAGATGTGCAGTGAATGAAAGAAAATTAGAGAATGTCAGGAAGTACTGGACACCAAAAGAATGTAGAAGGAAGAGCAAATGATAAACGTATTTAGGAATGCAGAACATTGCAGCAAGATTTGGTCCAGGAAGCTGCAGTGTGCACTATGAGAAATCTAGAGGTGGTAGTGGATGCAGCCTAAAGAATGAAATGGAGCGCAGGGCTTGTGGAAAAGTATGAGGGTGTAACCAGAGGAGACTCAGCCATATCAGACTAGAGACTTCAGCTTGGAAGTTCTCAGACCAGAAGGAGAGGAAATGAAGAACCCTGGGGCAGAAGTGGGCCAGGTGGTGTGAAAACGAAGGGCGTTTATTGCTCTGCCTCCTTACTGAGCAGGGATTCTCCTGGAGAAACTCTTCTCTCACATGCTAACCATCCAGGTCTCTTTTCCAGAAAGCCACACAGATCAGCAACGTGCCTTTCTTAGATGAATCTTCAGGATCTGACGATGACTGTGGCTCCCATGCCAGCTTCAGGACTTCTACTGCTGGATCAGAGAACAGGAAAGCCAGCATCCCCAGCAGCCCTCGTGCCATGAAGAGAGGTAAAGTGGCAGTATTGATACTGAGCAGGATGAGCTCTTGTCATCACAGGTGAGGTGAGATGCCCTGAACAGCATCATCAGTGACAGGCAAATGCTCAGACAAGGTGATGCTACTAAGAAGTTCTCCCAGAATGTGTGACATCAACAGCTACTCAGTAGACAGGTGTTCTCTTAAATGGTTCTTACTGCTGATAGATTTCCATTCAGGCAATTGCTAGACTTAGATTGTGGGATGGATTGATCTCCCAAATTCATCACATATCCAGTCATCTGTACCTTTTCTGTGACTTCTCCTTGGAAGCAAGCTAGTACTAACACAATAAAGAAAACGGGTTTTTTTTGTCTTTGCCACTGGCTGCTAGTTTCCTGACCAGAATGGAAATCTTTCCTGTCTTTGAGAGGTATCAGGTACTTTGTATCCTGACTAAGATATTTTTTCTTGTCTGCTGGGAAGGCTAAACTGGATCTTTGAATGAAATTTTCATTACAATTAGTAGTCAGTAAAATCGAATCATATTTCATGTAGTCTTAACTTCTGTTGTGATGCCTTGGCTGATGTGTCTGTGCATTGCCATGGACCAGTGGTGGAAGATTTACAGAAAGCAAAGCCGTGTTTCTAGTGAGGGAGCCTTTTCTTTAGGTGGAATCAGAGGAGCTTGAGACTTTATAATGGATGTTTACAGCTGCAAACAATCTGTCTGTCCTTTATATAACAAGTCTTTTCATTTTTATTTTTTTGTAATATTTTTTTCATTCTGTCTTTATTCAGCAATAAATTTACTGCTTGTCTTCCGGGGGTGGGGGGGGAAAAGAGGTCTCAGAAGTGTGGTTAGTGGAGTTTGAGTTTCCAGAGTCTGATCTGATTTTTATTTCTTTAACAAAGAAAGCCTTAATGGTGAACTCGGTAACTTTTTCAGAGTGTGAAAAATTCAGTGCCTGCTTCTGACTAGCCATAGTTCTCATTCCTTCCTTTATTTTAAACAGGTGTATCTATGTCTTCACTGAGCTCTGAGAGTGACTATGCCATCCCTCCTGATGCCTGTTCCTTGGATGGGGACTATTCAGAGCCAGAACATAAGCTACAGCGAACATCTTCCTATTCCACTGATGGAGGAATCTGCACTGTAAGTCTTGCTGCATTACAGTTGTAAAGGGATCAACCAAAGCCTTGGCCTTGAAAAAGCACAACTGCAATGTATTGAGTTATCCCCTGCAAAGTGGTGCTCTAACAGACTGGGCTATTGGTCCAGCTGATAGGTATGAAAAGACACCTTCTGATGCCTCAGAAGGTGCTTCTGTTATGTGGTTAGATAAAAGTATATGCATCAAGGGCTCTATTCTTTCCTGATGGCCTGTACTGGTTTCCTGTAGTCATATTCTGCTTTAATGATGGCCTTACATTTTGGGACAAAACAAGTTTGGAAATTCAGAGGAAGAAAGGAGAAAGGATATAATATTTTGGCCTAGAAAAACCTCAAACATGGGCAGCATTAAATTCTGTACTCTTGAATGTAAGAGATCAAGCAGACAAGGAATAGGAGTCCAATCATGGCATAGAGACAGCCTTCACTTTTATTTGGAAAATCAGTGCTTTGACAGAAAGACAAATAAGTTTACAGTGCATCAACCAACCAGTGAAATGATCTTCAGATGTCTTCTTTACCAAAGCAACACAAAGTAGTATTTGCAGCTACACAGATTAGGACTCTCTGCAAGTTGAACCTTGGATGGCTGCTACTGAACAAAGCAGAAAATGATGGAAGTGCTCCAAATATCGGGACTTGATTTCAGCACACTTTCATTGGTATTCTGAGAGGTGAAAGATAATCTCCTCTCCCCTCTGCTTTTTGCCCTCTAGGAACCCATGGAGAAATCAGGTTACTTGCTCAAAATGGGCAGCCAGGTAAAGATGTGGAAGAGACGATGGTTTGTTCTTAGAAACAGACAACTCATGTACTACAAGTCTCCGGTAAGTCACAGGGACACATTTTCTCCTCTCTGGAGGCACAGAGAAATACTTCTTGGTCAGTACGTGGGGTTCTGAGAAAAACTACAGATTCCAGGGGGAAGAAAGCTGGATCCTTTAATTTTTCACCCTCCTGCACCGACATGAAAGTACTAGAAAACTAGGGTAAAATTGAAAACCAGCTTTTATACAATCAAAATTTGTATGTACAATAAAATACTATTACTGTTTGCCTTCCTTATTCTGCTGCATTTAGCTACATTAGAGAATTATATTTAGGGATAGTCACCTTCCACAATTTTTTCTTCTGGACAGCAATTTTCTCCATACCTGCATAATTGCGCAGTATTTCTTTGCTTACAAGTCAAGAATATTGAAAAGATTTTTTTTCATTTTTTCAGTTGTCACATTCTAGCAAGAAAAAATACACCATAGGGCACAGTGCATCTTTATTTCTGATACTAGATTTACCCATCAGAATCCACAAGCAGATTATGCATATATATATTATATTTTTATTTATGTATATAAATAATGTCATAAATATTCAGAATTTAGACTGTTGCTGAAAGTGACTTCTGGAAGACCATAGTCCAGCTAACACGTTGAAGAAGGACTGTCATCAGCTGTAGATGATTTTGTCCCACACCAATAGTTTTGTCTGGCTGAATCTTGAAAACTTCTAAAGGTGGAAGTTCAGCCACCATTTTGGTACCTGTCTGGTGTTGCATTGCCTTCCTAGTGAGAAAAGCCTTGGTTTCTTGATGGTTTGGGTTTTTTTTTCCTAACATCCAATCGAAACTTCATAAGACAGTATTTTTCACCATTATCCTTGTTCTGCTGTCTGTCACTACTGAGGAGACTTTTGCTTCATCATTGAAAATGAGACAGTTACGCTTCCATTGCAACCTGGAAACCTTCAGCTGTCCCTTCCAGCTCATGAATGTAGACTCCAACCTGCACATGCATATTATGCTATACATAAATAAGATCTGAGGTTTCCTACAGAAAAACACATTTGCTTTTATTTCCCCAGAGTGATGTTATCCGCAAACCACAAGGGCAGATGGAGCTGAATTCCTCATGCCAAATTGTCAGAGGTGAAGGGTCCCAAACATTCCAGGTAGGCATTGCTTTTTTTATCCTGCAGAGAACCCTACACTCAGTGGCTGGGTGAGGGAGATAGTACCCAGGATCTCCTCTTTTGGAAAAACTCTCTTCACAAGATCTCTAACCTGACTTCAGATCCTGGAGGATCTGAGGAAACGTCTGAAGTGTTGGAGTGCTATTAAAATTTGACTTTTGAAGTACTAGAAGTTAGCCTGTCACTGGATTCAGGTTTAAATCATTATTGTTAGAGGACTTTGTTATAAAAGCAGCATTAAAGTTTCTCTCATACTCTGAAAGGCACATGGCCTGACCTGTGAACTACTTTCTGCTCTTACAAAACTGAACTTGTTAAGGCTTAGTATTATTAAATTTGTAGCATATTTCATGTCAGAGTGACAAGGTAGTGAATGCAGAATGCAATACCCAGTGAAGGCATATTCATATTTATATATCTTTAAAATGAAAAATTAGCAGCAGCACTGAAAAACAAGAAAGGAAGAGAGAGGACACAGAGCCACAATATCCAACAGAAATAGCAAAAGAGCCTATGAGAATTTAATTGATCTGAGTTTTGTTTCTTTCACTTGGGCTTTGAAGATTAGCACCCTTTTTTTTACCCTCAAAAAATCCCTCCCGAATCACAAAAAAAAATCTGTATGGGATAAAGAACCTCAGCAGCCAAGGAAAAGATTTGTAGGTGTGCAGGTTTATATTTTCTCACTCCTTTTCCTTCCAGCTCGTAACAGAAAAGAGGACTTACTTCCTGACAGCAGACTCACCCAGCATCCTGGAGGAATGGATTCATGTCCTGCAGAGTATCCTGAGAGTGCAAGTGACCAGTCCTATCGGCGTTCCTCACAGTGATGCTAAACCTACTGTGAAAGGCTGGCTAACCAAGGTAAAATAATATTTCATACTTTATTCAGTTTAGCTCAGTTTGCACAGTACATGTGAGCAAGAAATTAGTATTTTAATCCTCCCTATAAGAGTAGGGGAAGAAAGAAAAGTTGCAGTAGATTTCTGTATTTCAAAGTGAAACATTTATATAACTAGTAAGGAGTAGGACAAACAAGGCTATTGAAAGATACTGAATTTGTCAAATAGTAAGTAATAACAGATATCTATCTTATGGATGCTTTTCTTCAACAGAATTCACAGAATTCATATCATAGTAAAAAAATCTAGAAACACTGTTAAATGTCATATTTAATTGGTCTGTAACTTTGAGAGCTTCAAAGAAATGGTTTGTATGGTTCCAGGTTAGCATTTATTTCTGCCATAACAGACTGCATGTACTTTAGTGCAAAGGGCAAAGGCTGAAAATTCTTATGCTGTACACCATTTCCATAGTTTTGCATTGCAAGTTACTATGAATATTTTAATGTAATTCTGATCAGTTTCTAAGATGGCTAAAGACAACTTGCATCTGAAGGTTGTTCTTCTGCAATAGGAAACAGCTCCCCAGACTACAGGTTGACTGGTCTTTTTCTGCTGAGATGAACTGATTTGTTTGTATAATTTAAAATATGTTATTCTTACCATTTCTGTATCTGAAATACAATATTAAGTTATTATGAGCAAGTAAAATACTTCACAAAGTCTTGTACCCACGTCCATAAGCACCTATGCCCCATTTACTTAGGTGGGATGTACTTACCTGCTCTTGTAAGTGGTGCCCTGGATGTTTTGAGAGGACCTTTATATTAGCATAAAACAAATCATATATGCAAGGTTTTAAGGGAGAGTTGATTTGAAAGTTGAAATCCTAGAAAATTGTTCCAGCAACACTGCTGATGTTAAAAACATGTATTTCTTTGTCCTCTTTACAGGTCAAGCATGGTCACTCTAAGCTGGTCTGGTGTGCACTGATTGGAAGAACTTTCTACTACTATCGAAATCATGAAGATAAGGTAATTCCTTTTTCCCTTTTGGTTCCTGAACCCTCCTTTCCTGTTTCTCATGAAGCTTTCTTTCCTTCTACTGCTTCTGTGTCCCATGCTTCAAGCTCTTCCTTGGTTATACTTTTCCTCTTCTAACAGCATCTGTTCCACAATGAGAATCAGTATTTTCTCTGATTTTATTTTCTTTTTAAATGACAGCAGACTTAAAAAGCAAGTGATTGCTCTTAGATCACTGTATATCTTGTTTCTCACCTTCTCCATTTGGTCCCGTGAAGCCTTTAGAGCAGACTTTTATACAGCAGCCAATATATTCTGCCTACTGTCATGAAAATTAATAGCAGCAACAATATGGGAAGAAGGGGGTCTTTTAATGACTATAATGTGCTTCCATTTCTGGAAGCTTGAACCAATAGTCCATTACTTTGTCCTGGTGATGTCAAACCCCAAGTTTTAGAATATCAAGAAATACTGTGATTCTTATTTGGGATTGACCTCCAGAGTTAGCCCAGAAGATAGCCTCTGTTTGTCTGAATCTACCAACTTATATGATTTTTAAAGTACTTATTTTCCAGTAGCAAGCAGAAAGTCTGACCAGAATCAGAAAACAGTGGCTCAAGATACTGAGCAACTGACATCAAGTGTAATGGGAAGAAAACAGTACCTTATGAGAAAAAAACATCTTTCTATTTGCATATTCCCATTCTGATCTGTAGAGGCTCTCCCAAGAAAAATAATAGAAATGGTGGCACACTTCGTAAGTGTCACACTTTATGAAAGAGAAGAGATTCTATAGAAATACAAGAGTACATTAGCTAAACACTGAATGTATTATTTATTTCTTACATTTTACAGAACTGCTGACATTTTGATCTGCCTTTTCTTTCCCAATGTTCTCTGTCCATGCCAAAAGATTAGCTACGCTTATCTAACTCCCTTCTGCTCCTTACAGTGTCCCCTAGGGCATCTGCCTATGCGTGAGTCCAAAGTGGAAGAAGTAGACCGTTCCTATGACTCTGATGGAGACTATGAAGCCACTGGTGGAGGACTTCTCTCATCCCACTGTACATTGGTGATCCACCCACAGGACCAGAGTCCCACATACTTACTCATCCGCACCAAACAAGAGAAGGTATAAAAGACAGTCTTTTTTTCAGAAAGCAAGAGTCTGTTTGGTAATAGCGAGCAAATGGGTTATTACAGGCTGAACCTGTTTGTAGAGAAGAGGGCTGAATTGACCCACACTGTTCTCATTCTTATGCCTAGAATACCTGGCTGTACCATCTGACTGTTGCAGCTGGTAGCAGTAATGCCACAGTGGGCACATCATACGAGCAACTCATTGGAAAACTACTGGATGCAGAGGGAGACCCTAGTAAGTAGAAACTGCAAACTCTTCCATGGTACCAAAGCATAAGGAAGAGTAATTTCAATTCCTATTTTTAAGCCAGCCGAAGATGAGGGAAGGGGCTTTTGAGTAGTACATCATATGATATAGTGTCCTTCTCCCTTAGTTCCCAGACAAGCCTATCATGTTGTCACATCATTTATCAAAGCCTCTGAAATGTCTGTAACATTAATTCAAATTAAAATAAAGAACTGGAGTTTTATTTTCTTCCTGGTTTTGTTGGTCTTGATTTTCCTTTCTAAGGAATCCTGACCATACAAACACATGCTCTTTCCTCTGAATACACTCACACACATTTACCTTCAAAGCAGTTTCTCTGCACATATAAAACCCCTTACTCATACATCTATGCTAGTCTGTTCCTCCACATCTTTGATACTTGCTCATGCGTGTATGTTTATGCACCATGTTCTCAAATATGTATTAACATAAGCGTTTGTACTTAATTCTCTTTTCCTGCACACTCACGTGTTCCTGGACCTATATTTGAGCCTTGCTTATTGTTGAACAGTGACTTGCACTAAAACAGAACAGCAGCAGGCAGCTGCCGTGGCAGAGTTTGTGTCTCTGATTTGAACACACAGTTGAGCAGTTTCTCACCGGAATCCTGGTAAGAGCTGATGAGAAGCTCTGACGTAGCAGGACTGAGGATGCCAATACCTCTTTCTGCTGATGGCTAATGCTGCTGGTGACTCCTTGTCTGTGGCAGGCTTTGCTGAAATCAGTGAAGTGTCACCAAAGATAACATGGCCTAGTGTGGCGCTGCTTCCTCGGGTGCTCTGCCATTTCAGCAAGGCACTGTTATCTCTCTTCTGTTTCTCACGCTGCATGTTTTTGCCCATCTGCTACCTCAGACTCTCCTCTGTGGAAACATCCTGTGTTGTGCTACAGTAAAGATGGGCTGCACACACCCCTCACCACTTTGCCGTCAGAGGCTCTGCAGACTGAAGCTCTGAAACTTTTTAAGGTATTTAAAGGGACATTGCATGGTTTTCAGTTATTTTGCTCTGTTGTTGGGGCAACAGCAGTGTTTGGTCATATTGTCACCAACATTTGCTGTCACTATTGGTTGCTTTAGACAAGCCTGCTGGGTCATTTAATTACAATAGGACAGTTGAGTATTGGGTGTCATTCATTCTTTGAAGGTTTAACTTTCCTTTTGCGGAGTCTGGGTTTAGGAGTGCTGTCCCCCACAAACTTCATCCTTCAAAGTTAGCTGTATCTTCCTCTTTCCTTTCCAATAGCTGGATTGAAGGAAATAGAAACAATTTACTGGCAGACTCAGTTGTGTCAGTAAGACCAGTGGTGAAGTCACTGGGGACTGCATTTTTGCACTCCACGAGTGTAAGATCAGCAGAGAGACTGGACTGTAAGCAAGGTAAAGCACAGGCATGGAAGGCAGGAAGCACGTTTTCCTCTTGATTGTCTTGCTGACTTGTAAGTTTCTCAAGCTGGGGGAGGTTGAGTGAATTTTCTAGTTGCCAAAACTAAAGAGGGAAGAATAGGAATTGATTCTCCTTCCTCGTCTCAAGGTTGTTTATGAATTATGTGTAACACATCTGAGGAACCTGGTCTGGAAACTACCAGAAAAGAGTTGCTGTATTCATGGCATTGACTAACTTCCATCCTTTTACAGTCCTGTCAGCTGTTCATCAACGTTCCTGTGGAGGCATCCTCTATTGATTACCACGTGTCACTTGCCCAGACAGCACTGCAGGTCTGCTTGACACATACCGAGCTGCAGAATGAAATCTACTGCCAGCTTGTTAAACAGACCAGCTGCAGACAACCCCAGAACCACTCAGTCATTCAGGTCAGTTCCTCTTTTGTTACTTCTGCTCTGGAAATACTTGCTTCCTTAATGTTAATTAATAAAATTAATTCCTTGTTTTTAATAATTAGCAATCAGACAGGTTCTCATAAATTTGTGCTAATGCTAAAGGTGTGCCAGAGGAAAGAGAATCTCTGCACTGATGGGCAAAGAAAAACATTAAGAATGTAACTCCATGCAAAATTTTAGTTTGAATGTAATCATTTTTCAGTTGCAAATGGTTTATTCAGATCATATTCAGAATCAAATTTCATAGCTCATGTTGGCTAGCTATAACTGTCATGTGGTATTAATTTTGTTTTCCATTTTAGATAATCAACAGCACACACATAATGAATATTAGTATCAAGCATGAAATCTGAATTTTGCATTATAATTATTGGATAAATTAAGTGGATAAGTTACAGTATGAATGTACATACTCAATTATAATCTTACCAGCTCAAATGAGAAATTAAAATCAGGTTGAAGAATAATGGGTCTAATTTGAAGCAAAACTTCTCAGTGTATTTTTTTGTTGTGATTTGCAGTTACATAATATTAAATCTTAATTGCTCCCTCAGCTCTGGTTACACTAATCAAAATTCTCAGAAGTAGCCAGTCATTTAGAACTCTTCTTAGAGACCAGATGGAGAGACTGAAGAGCCGTCTGTCTGACCACTGCTTCCCTCTGAAGCATTTTGAACTACATGCCTGAAAATGGTCACTCTGAAAAGCACTAGTCACTATCCAACAGTTTGGTTGCAGTGTTCTCTGAAAGACAAGAGGTAAGAAGCACAGAACAAGAGTGATGTCCAGTTTTATGTTCACAGTGCTGGCAGCTCCTGGCTTTATGTTGTCCTCTCTTCCTGCCTCAGCATCACTTCCTCTGGTACATCAAACAGCACTTGCAGCGACATGCAGACTCCAGGTAAGGACTGCAACAGCATTTTCTTCTGCTAAGCTGCCTGCCTTTTGCATCCACAGCAGATAAAAAGGGAACCAATTTGTAACACACACCTGCAAAAATATGTTTAGAGAGAGGACAGAAGGTCCCCAGTGGTATAAAGCTGTGTCCCTTCAATCATTCGCATTAATTTGTCACTCAGATTAAGCTAGTTCACAAAACCGAGTGACTTATACTAGCAAAAGAACTTTTTGCAGATATTACTGGAGCTACATAGGGAGTTTTTTTGCTAATGTAGAAACTTTTTTTATTGATAGACAGTCCAAAGTAATTATTTAGAATGAATTATTCAAATTTTAGGTGATTACATTCCGCTATTAGGTTAGCAGGCATACTGACAGAACAAAAGTGAGGCAGAGAACATCTCAGGAAACTGTAAAAAGTTAGGACAAACTAACAAACCTGAAATAAATGCTAGTACTGTTTTCTGTTACCTCTTTGGCATGTAACATTTTCCCCTGAAAGAAAACAGTACAAGATCTACAGTAAGGGCAGTAAGTTTTTCTCCATTGTTCATGCTGTACTCTGTTTCCATGGTGATCTTGTTTTCAGCAATCTCACTGTGTCCTTTCGGAGGAGGTCACAGCTAGAGATGTCTAATTGTCTGTTGCAACAATATACTGTTGTTAAGACATAGATTAAAAAGTTGTTTCCTTTCAAACAAATATTCATATTCTAACAATAAGCCTAAGTCTGCCTTGGAACTCAAGCTACAAGTCTCCTGGCATTGCAAAGGAAATCTTTGTACTCCTATCAAGTCTTTTTTATTTTTTTATATGCTGCCTCACATTTGCTATTTCTTCTCAAAAGTGAAAATATGGATAGGCACTCCTCAGTGTTCAGGTTCTCTCCCTGTTTGCTAAGAAACATGTTAGGGATCTCTTCAAACTTGTGCATTAGCAGCTCCCAGAGTGGCCCATTCACCTCAGTAGTGGAGCTGCTATTGGGGACTGTGGAATTTCATAAGGATGTGCTTGGCTCTGCGATTGGCTTTATTCCATCAGTTTCAAGCATTACTGTGCTGATGGTCTACCAGGTTCTTAACCAAAAAGTGCCTTTTTCAAAACATATACTGCTAAGCAAAAGCAAAGAGGAAATTTATTTACACAATCCAGCTATGAAACAATTATTAGGGCTAGGAAAAACCATAAATTACATGGAAATGTATCTATATCCATCTGTAGTTTAGATGAGAGTTAGAGCAGTTGCTAAGTGGCTCCTTCTGCCTAACTCTAGGAATACTTAGTCTCTTTGGCTGTTTCTTGGCTAGTTAAATAGATATACTTTCCCCATTTCACACAGCAAGCAAGATACTGGAGTGTTCACACTGTATAATGCCTGTGGTCTAGATTTATACTAGATCTTAATTCTAGGTATTGTTTTTCATGAAAGGTGACCTTAGAGTATATATCCAGCCTCTTAAAGAGGAAGCAAAGTGGGGCAGAGTTCTAGGTGAGAAGACACAGGGCTCAAAAGTGTTTAGAAGTCAGATACAACAGGTTCTTTTTGAGCGAGATTCTCTGTTTGAAAATTGTCTAAACTCATTACTGAGGAGGTAAGCAATATATTGCTACAGTGAAAAGCTAGAACTCCTATTTCCATGCTGCTTGGAGGGATTTAACTGGAGATTTAATCATTTACTGAGCTCCTGAAGGCATCTTGAATGTAATTAGTTTCCCCTGCAAAGTGAGAGCACGGGGATAGCTATCCCTATCCTGTATTGAATTGTGAACAAATCTAACCTTGCTTTGAATCTCTGTCAAGTCTCTTGACTGGTAGATAGGGTTAATACATGGAAACTTAAAATTTGTATAACCATGTAAATTGATACATGCAACTTGTATAATCCTGTGAGAACAATGCATTAAAATGTTTTATTAATACTTGCCAGGACTATTACTTGATAATAACTTAATTTCACTGGCATGACAGTGAGTTTGAGGGTGAACTAGCCTTGGCCAGATACTATGATGGCAACAGTGTACAGAAAAGGATATTCCTATACTGTATTCAGTCCACCTAGAAGTAAGGAATGCTCCTGTGCTTCCTGAAGAGTCCGTTGTCTCCCTTAATTTTACAGGGTCCTGGAGCTCAGGCTCGTGTTGCGGCTTTTTGCTTGAGCTGTCCGTCTGTTGAGATGAACAATATATCTGCACAGAGATGTATCTTTGCTTGAGCAAAAGCCTGAGGGAGGAACGCTTTGTCGTGGCAGGGGAAATTGAAGCGCTCATGGCACTTAGAGCATGTCCATGGTTCTCTTCACCTAGGAGTGAAATAGGAAAGTATGCCATCTACTGCCAGAGATCAGTAGACCGCACGCTGCAGGCTGGAGAGCGGGAAGCCAAGCCCTCCCGGATGGAGATTGTGTCCATCCTGCTAAGAAATCCCTACCACCACTCACTCCCCTTCAGCATCCCAGTGCACTTCATGAATGGAACCTACCAGGTGAGCCACCGCAGCTGCCTTTCTTCCGTGCACTAGAGGAATGCACCAGGACCTGCCTCCTTCATGTGGGTGGGTGGCACCATGGTCTTAATACATATCAGATATTGCAACATAGACA
Organism: Campylorhamphus procurvoides; assembly: GCA_013396655.1. Taxonomy (NCBI): domain Eukaryota; kingdom Metazoa; phylum Chordata; class Aves; order Passeriformes; family Dendrocolaptidae; genus Campylorhamphus; species Campylorhamphus procurvoides. The sequence goes on along the minus strand of WBMV01005836.1, from coordinate 871,033 downwards.
CGACTTCTCCTTGTCATTTTAGTTGTTTTCCATGAGAAAATGAAAGGAATCCAGCTCCAGCTCTACATGCCTTAGAAAGAAAAGGTAGCTGGGCAAAACAGAATGTTGTCAAAGTGTCTCAATATGGGAAAGAACGCAGTGTGAAGGGAGACAATGTGCAAGTGCTGAAACTGGAGCTGGCAGTTAATCCTGCGACATTAATCTATAGGAAACCAGCCTTCATTAGCTGTGATACCCATCAATGTCGTGTTTCTTGAATGTTTCTTGTATCCTCAATTGATTCCTTTCATTGCAGGTTATAGGTTTTGATGGTTCTTCAACAGTTGATGAATTCATCCAGCAACTGAACCAGGAGACAGGAATAAGAAATCCATCACACATGGGATTTTCTCTTTTCACAGACGATCCTTCTGGCAGGAATTTGGAGCACTGTTTGCAGGGCAACATGAAGGTATTTATTTTTCCCTCTGCTACCTTCAGTATACATCTTTGAAGAACTGCTAAATGGTTAATAAACTGCTAAATGGCTAACAATTTTTTCTTAATGAATCAAGATCAAATAAACTTGGATATCATCTCTGCAGACTAATATTCACAGAGGAGATATTAATTCCTGCGTTTGAGTCACTACAATCCCATGCAACCCTACAGGCTTGGGAAAGAGTGGCTGGAAAGCTGCCCAGGGGAAAAGGATCTGGGGATCTTGGTCAATAGCTGGCTGAACATGAGCCAACAGTGTGCCAGGTGGCCAAGAAGGCCAATGGCATCCTGGCCTGTATCAGAAATAGCGTGGCCAGAAGGACAGGGAAGTGATTATTCCCAGGTACTTGGCACTGGTGAGGCTGGACCTCGATTCCTGTATTTGATTCTGAGCCCCTCACCACGAGAAAGACATTTTGGTGCTGCAGTGAGTCCAGAGAAGGGAAACAGAGCTCGTGAAGGGTCTGGAGAGTAAGACCTATGAGGAAAGGCAGAGGGAGCCGGGGTCATTAGCCTGGAGAAGAGGAGGCTTAAGGGGGAATTTTATTGATCTCTACAATTACCTGAAAGGAGGTTGTAGCAAAGGGGATGGTCTCTTCTCACAAGTAACAAGATGAGGAAATGGCCTCAAGTTGCTCCAGGGGTGGCTCAGATTGGGTATTAAGCAAAATTTCTTCACTGAAAGTGTTGTCAAGCATTGGAATAGGCTGGCCAGGGAAGTGGTGCAGTCACCATCCCTGGAGGTATTTGAAAGACATGTAGATATGGCACTTGGGGAAATGGTTTAGTGGTGGACCTGGCTGTGCTGGATTAATGGCTGGACTTTCAGATCTTAGAGGTCTTTTCCAACCTAAATGATTCTATGATCCTATAATTAGCTCAGTCTAATTTGATATATTTCTTAATACAAAACAAGTTCTATTTTAGTAGGTGATAAATTGGTCAATTTTTAAAAAGTCATTAATATGTGCTAAAATCTGAGTTAAAGATTGTCTTGACTACAAAATTGAAATATGACTGAGCTAGTCAGCATGATCAGATATCACAACTAACATCAAAAGTGACACTCCTAATTGAGGCAAATTTATGTTAGACTCCAAGTCTTTTGGCATGTCTCTATAAATTCTATCTACTGAATTATGAAACATCTCCTTGCTATCTCCAGATAGCTCAGGCTTACACTGCTGATGAGTGTACTTAGGGAAGAAAGCTCTACTGAGCATGGCTTCACTTTAAGAGTACAGTGCCTCAGATCAAGGGAAAAGGCAAGCTGATAAGGTATGAACATCTGTGTCTTTCATATGGAGATTTTTACCCGTATTGCAGCTGAGTGACTGCCTTAGTTGAGCAGGCTAGCACTGTGAACGAGACACATGAGATTTTGGTACAAGTCTGGGAAAACAATTTGTCATAAAGCATTGATGGAAGACTAGTTGTAGTGGCAATTTTGAAGAGGCCCTGATACCTCTATGGAACTTAAACAATTGATTTTACACAGTGTAAAATTTCACATTAGGCAAAAGAGGGAGAAGATACCAATAACTTTGAATTAGATGGTTTGAAAAGGAAACTACCACAAACAGTGCTAAATTATGTAGTTTGCTTTCATGACCTGATATAGATCAGATAATCTGGAGCCTTGCTGGTAATTGGACCACCATCTAGAGATATGAGGTATCAGAGTAAATGAAGGAGCTTGAGACAATCAAAGGCATCACTTCTACTAGTTATTATTTACTTGCCAAGGCAATCTCAGTAGCTTCTTGAGAGGTTTAGAGTTCTGACTATGTATTTCATGTGGCTTCTTATGTTCACATTCCTTTTATTGAGATACCATCAAAAGAGAAGTAGGGGCCTTCATTAGACCACTTATAAATGGAATAACCAAGAGGAGCTAACTGGAAACAAAGAAATTAACCACGTTATTACTAAAAATGTGTCAGAGCTGGAATCCAGGACCAAATGTTCCCAAAGGTTGGACATTTGCATCCAAGGGTTTGGTTTAGCCATGCATATAGACAGCTGTTGTGCAGAGGATATGCTAGTGCTTGGCTCAGGAGGGCATTTGTGAAGCAAACCTACTGATCATTCCTATTAACCATGCTTTGACTCACATTGAGGAGTAACCTGAGAGCATGACATTGATTCTTTTTACATGAAACATGAACTGGAAGATGTGATCCAACATAGTAGTGGGCTTTCAGGTCACTTGACCAGACTAAAGCTAATCACAAAGGAAAACCCTTTAAAATACGTATAGTGAGGGCATATAGATTTTGGAATGGGTGTTTGTCTATGCATATCTGCCCCTTCTGAGCTTTGCTGCTTGCTAATGTAGATATAGTCACCAGAGTTACCATCAGACCAGAATTCATTTAAATGTGTCCCCCTGCAAATGGGAGCTGGAGTTTTCAGTTGGAATGCTTTGATTTTTACATACTGTGTAATAGAAAAAGGAAGTGTTTTGTCACTTTTGGCTGTGTTTATGCTGATACAGACTGTTTCTTTATATTGTGTTCCACAGTACTTTATTCACTTACTTTCCCCTCAAGCCTTGGCTATACATCTCACCTCAGTTTGTCTCCTCTCTCCTTCATATTTTTTAAAGATCTGCGATGTCATTTCTAAATGGGAACAAGCCTTAAAAGAATTGCATCCTGGGAAATACGAAGGTGGCACAAGAATTGTGAAGCTGACCTATAAAAACAGGTACTGTCCTTTGTTGGGTGGCCTCACTACTGCTGTTAGTTAAATATTCTAGACTGGCTACATTTCTGTAGATGACCAGTAATTTATAGTATCCTTAGTGCCAAACCTATTTTAACTAAGATGCATTTAAATTCTACATGAGATGTGATGACTTCTGTGTCTTACATACACAAAAGCATATGGCCTGGAGGTAAAACTCAAACCACTTTGCAATAGCAGAATAGATTTAAAAAGAGTTAAGAACTGGCTCTAATACATTAAGACATACTTGGCACAATTTCATTTGCCTAAATCCTGACACATAATTACATAATGTGTATTAGGTGAGAGGAAGAGAGACCTAGAGGAAAAATCACCTGTGAAAACAAATATGCTGAAACTTGCAGTTAAGTGAACAATCACAAAGATGAAAAAGATACAAGAACAATGTTCTAAATCACATGAGCTGCTGAAGAGACATGTAGTAGCAGTTCCCAAACTCTATGAAGAAAGAAATGTTACAAGTTAGCTGATAAAAGATGGTAGAGAAGGGAAGTACAAGACAAAGATCTAAGTCAAAAACTGGAACAAGTTTATCACTTAAAATACAGACAGGAATTCTGAATTACAGTGAATCAAGAGCTGTATGAGAACAAGAAATGGCCTTCTGCATGTGAATTCTCTTTGCAGACAAAACAAAGGCTACTCCAAAGCTGAAAAGAGATAAACTTCTATATTGAACATATGAAGATTTTGTTGACTATAATTGTGAAAACAGATTTCTGTCAACTTTGTTAGCTGCTATAATAGAGGTAGAAGCAGAAGTTCCTGCATTTGACCCAGAAGGCAGTATTTGTTTCAGGAGTGAAACTTTGCAGTATTATTTTGGTGGACTGGAATGTGCCTAGACTGGACAGCAAGGATGTTTTGATAAGGTCTTTCCAAGGTTGGGCTGTTCTGACACCAAAGACTCTGATAAGACATGTGTAAGGTCAATATGGTCCTAATGGTGTTATTAATCTCAAAGTGACGTAAAAATTAACAAACAGATCCACTGGAATGAATATTTCATGCAGTATTGTGGAATATATAGCCATAGATGCATCTTTAAATTAATATTTGAATAGTATGGACTGTAAATTGGCATGCATAAGGAGTGATTCTGGGAAGCATTCCCCAAGCTGGTATCTTCAACTCCCATTAGGAAACTTGCTATACCACATCAAAAAAAATTGCAAGTGGGAATAGAATAAACAAATAGTAGTAAACTTTGATTTACAAGCATGTTTCTTTAAATTTTGAAATAAAGATTGCTACTTGAGTCTCTTATGGCCTGCTGAAGCAAACTGAAGACTTTTTTAATAAGTCTACAGTGTAAGTGGTCAAGTCCAAACTGGCAAGTCTACAAGGCTGGCTTATAGAAGCTTACTCATGTAGAGCAGAGGTAGTTCTCTTTTCTGTGATAAGCAGAGAAGGCCATAACTTCAATATTGCCTGTCTGTGCATGATGGGGATCAATGAACACTGATTTAGCTATGTTTAATCAGGGTTCACTATCTAGAAGTGATTGGCTTACAGGAATCAAACAACTCACAAAGCTAGAAAGCATGTTTTGGGCCTCCCCGCCCAAATCTTTCTCATAACAGAAGCACTTCAGCTTCCAAATCTGTACAGTACCCCCTCTCATTACAAAAATAAGAATAACCCACTTTTATTTTGCCTCACCTTGATTAAAATTCTGAGCTGTACTTTCAGTTTACAGTATCTTTTTACCATCACTATCATCCCTCCTTTTTAGACTGTATTTTCGGAGCCAAGCCAAAGGTGAGACAGACCGTGAGCGGTTGCTACTGGCCTTCCAAGTCAGCAATGAAATAGCCAATGGAAGGTTTCCTGTTAATAAGGAATTAGCTCTGGAAATGGTGGCTCTGATGGCTCAAGTGAGTATGGCTATGGGCAGAAATACTCTCCTTTGTGCTTCTTTAGCTGTGCACTGAGTATCTTTGATTGAGCAGCCACCTTTTACATCAAAAGTGTTTCTTCTCATAAAAAATACAGTCAGAGATGTACCATGCCAAATACATTATACCAGTATACATATGTTACACCTTTTGCTGTGGGGAAACTTGCTCTAGGAGTGCCTCTCCTCTACTTCTCAAGAAAAACACCGAAAAAACCAGTGAGGCTGGAATATCACCAGAACTGCTCCAATTAGTACCTTAGTAGAGGTATGGAAATAGTACCACTACTAGAATGCCATTAATAGCAAAAACTTCTGCTGTTGCACTGCCAATACCCTCCTACTCATGATGAGCATCTTGTAGGATCCTCCATTAGACCTCCAGGTTTGCTTTTAGTATTTTGCTACATAAGACACGCAGTGTAGGTTGTGGGCATGATAAGCAAGATAATAGTTTCTTACTGAGCTGAAACTGATTGTTGTATTTGTTAAAGCAGCATAAACTGAGATGAAGTTCCAAATATGCTGTTGTTTTAATTGGCCAATTGAAAATAAGCCCCAAAAGCCTGGCAATTATACAGATGTGTCTCCTTACAACAAGCATCTGGCTGAGATCTTGTTTCACTTTCTTAAATCAGTAAATAATTCCTTGGGCAGTTAGGTTCTCAGCAGTTGCTCTTTTGTATACCTTTACTATGGTAAATGATGTATACAAAATTCCCCAGCCTGTGTCTTTTTGCATGACTAATAAAACATAGTAGTTATTGGTATGGGACTTCATGGAATGTTCTACTGCATTAAAAACCCCATAGTTCTGTTGCACTATAAACTGTAATGTTGTCTTAGGTGGAATATGGGGATTTGGATAGACCAGGATCTGCAAGTCCTGGGGGAACATCACAACTGAAAATGCAGCATCTTCTCCACCAGGTCTTAGATAAATTCTACCCCAAACACTACAAGCAAAACATTACTCCTGAACAGCTCAGGTAAATTACTGGTTCTTCAAAACTTTGCACTGAAAACAGCTTTGACTTGCGAAATTCTGTTTTTATATTTAAGAAGTTTCAAGGAGCCCTGTCAAGATTATTTGATGTAGAAATTTAAACAAAACATGAGTCTCAGGAAAAGGTTCCCTTAAAAGAAAAACCAATATGAAGATAGCCAAATCACCAACTAATTTTGCCCTAGACAGGAAGTTTAGGCCTTTTGCTTCCAAATTAGGCATCTTAGTTCCAACAAACGAACATAAGCCTAAGATGAATTCTCTGTTTGAGTTTTTGTTTTACCCTTCCTTGAAGTGTCAATTGATTCCAAATGCCTAACATTTGCAATGACCTATAAAGCCAGCACATAGTGGGTTGCTTCAGGCTATGCAGTAATTCTGGTAGGGCATATTTTGGTAGGTCTTTTTGTTGTTCTGACTTGGAAATGCTCACAGACAAAGCAGAGAGCTCAAGTACAGAATTCAGATCCTGCCACGGATCCCAGATCTATCTGCTTTAAAACAAGAGAACAGTCTTCTTTCAGAATCTAAGCTACTTAGGGATACAGTGGTGGAGCTAACACAGTTACCTCCTTTTGGAAGCTGCCTTTTTTCCATCTGTGTATAGCAGAGTAGTCGCCAAACCACCCTAGTGAGCCAAATCAAGAGGGAGTTAATATATTTTGCCACTCCATACAGAGCATACTACAGTAAGGTACAAGGAAGGTGAGAGTGTAACTCAATGTGGAGATAAGCTGGGCAGGGTTTTACTGCAATAGCTGCCCCAGTGTTTGTAGTTACAGTTGTTAAATATATACCCCAGTGAGCAACCCATATCTGAGTAGGATTCCTGGGCATTACAGGATAACTAGTAATAATTATGGAAGTAGAGAAAATGCTAAAATACACTCAGGTTGTACAATCCTTATAAGAGATAGTGATAAATGATATCCCTGTCTGTAACAGCTGTGTAGAACAGCCCTCTTGGAGTAAAGGGGTACATCTATTAACTGTTACAATTCTCCAAACCTTTCCTTGGAAAACATTAGTAAATAATACTGTCTTGTGTCTTGGATTCTGCAAGGCAACTGACAGACAGGCTGGCGACCAAGTGGATGGTGCTGCAGGGATGCTCTCCACCAGAATGCATTCGAATTTATTTGACAGTGGCCCGGAAATGGCCTCTCTTTGGAGCCAAAATATTTGCTGCTAAGGTAACTGGACCACACTTTTTTCTGTGCCAAGAATGAACTACACCTACAGTCTCTGGTAATAGGGGTTGAAAAATTGTTCTACTTCAGAAAGGGAAAAAACTGGATACCCTCTTCTGAACAAACAGCCCTGATACCACATAGATTGAAAAAGAAGGCAGGCAAGCATGTTCTAAACACTAGGGGTTGCTAGTGTTCAGCAAAAAAATACTGAAGGTTCCGTGGCTGTGTCAAATGATCAGGACACAGAGTACTACTACCTGTCCTTACAAATTTTGCCAAAGCTTTCTTAGGCAGGAATTTCCCTGGTCCCCCAACGCTGCAAGGGTAGTTTAAAAAATACTTACGTACCACCATGGGGGTGGAAGGGAAGAGTCCCCTGTAAATCACACCTGTCAGTTGAATGGGTATTTCAGTCCTGTTCTCCTCTTGACACAGACCTGGACGCTTTCCTTGCCACATGAGGGAGGCAAGCGCTGCTAATGTACTGTTGCAGAAACAAAAGCTAAAGTACATATTGGGTAAGCTGCCCACAGGCATCAGCAGGAGAGCAAAGAACGGTGGAGAGAGTGCTTCTCCCAGCAGCTTGTACCATCCCTCAGTCCATCCTAGGCTGGACCTATCACCCTTGCCTGAACTAATGTCTTAGCACATAGTGGCTGTCTGAGTAATCTTGTTTTGGCATTAACCATCTTCTCCATCCCATCAGAAATTTCCCCTATTGAAAGCTTGAGATAGGTTTTCTTCATGGTTACATTTCTCTTGCTTTGAAATCAAAGCTACTGTAGTTGTAGAATAAAGTCTAAGGATGAAGCAGACCTCTTGAGTAAATATAGAAGTTTTTGAAAAGAGATTTCCACTGTCAGGAGTTAAAGCAGATGAGTTTTCTCATATTTGAAGTTACGGACGCTGAAGAAGCAGAATATAGAATAGTTCCACCCACAGTTTAAATAATGTTGGTATTTCTGATGATTCACTTACTTTATAACTTTTCAACAGTTAAATGGCAATGCCTATGGCATTAGCCATGTAATTGCAGATTCCTAGGAAAGATTTGTCATTAGCCATAACAACTCATCTCTAACAGATATGTATATTTGTCTGTAAGATTCTGTAAGAAATGAAATTGCATTGATATGATGGTACTGGGAGCACTGGTATTGTAGAAGCCAAAAGGCTTCGCTGCCTGCCCGACCAACAGGGAAGCATAAAAACATGTGCAGAGCAGAACTGCCATTTCATTGCTCTGTCTTGGCATTTCCTTCTGTCTTAAGTATACCAATGAAATCTAATTCATCTCAAATCCTTGTTATCCTTGTATCTCTTGTGTCACTACTCTGAGAATTGTATGGAAATCTGAAAATATTATTCAAAATTTTGAAAAGCCCTCTTAAAAAATTAAACCAGGTCACACCAGTAAGCTTATAGGATTCTTTCTCATCATCCCTTTATCCTTCAAATCCAACATTTAGGCCAGAAACATCATCCTGCGGTGACCAAGAAATACCTGAATTAATAATTTTCTTTCTCTCTAGCCTATTTTGCCTTCCTCCTTGGAAGACTGTCCAGTCTGGATAGCTGTGAATGAAGATGGTATCAGCATACTGGATTATAACACAATGGTATGTCGAGGAAGACTGTTTAAGAAAAATACCTTACCTCCCACAGAAATACATTCCCCTGACTCCACTAAAAATCACTTAAAGTTTGTCTGTAACTTCAAATGGATCCAGAAGTTAATTTGTAAAAGTTAAGAGATGAGGGAAGTCAGTGCTATGTTTGAACAGTACATAGACAAAGGAAAACTACAGCTCTGCATTGTAAGGTAGGCTAGCAAACATGACCAAACATCTTAACATATCTCAGTAGTATGTGCTATACTACCACCATCTGGGATGTAACAAAATTTGGACTATGAAGCAGTGAGGCATCAAGAGAGATGGAATAAAACTAGAAATGCAATTCTCATTTGAGCTTTCTCTTCCAGCTGCTACCTATAGAGCCAATTACCTATAGTGCCTGTTACTGTGGAGATCTGGTGTTCTTGCAGGAAGCAGCAATATAAACTCATATGATTTTAAGGTGTGCATTTTGGGTTTTTTACAAAACTATGACCTTTTCAAACTCTGTCTGCAGCATTTGAAGGTCTCTTATTCATACTCCTCTGTGCTGACCTTTGGAGGCTGTCGAGATGACTTCATGACTGTAGTCAGTCAAATGAAAGAAAAAGGTTCTGGAAAAAACAGCACTGAAAAACTCCTCTTCACAATGGCAGTTCCTAAGGTAATTATAAAATGAAAAGCGAGTTTCTTTCCAGCTGACAGCATCAGAGCAGGGTGTTTTGTATAAAGCCCTGGGGGCTGGTCCTTGAGGCTGCTGCACTAGCTACATTCAACACACCTTCAACAAACCCCTTGTAAGCTGGAACCTTTGAACAAGTCTTATTTTACCTAACTCTTAGAGAGAGAGCTTCATGTCAAAACTGAAGAAAGCCATTTACGAAAGTTAGGTGGTCAATAGGTGCTAAAAATTAAAGGACACTCTTGCCTCTAATTGACTTACCGTTAATCATTTTCTTTTTCGCCAGATTGTTGAAGCAACACTTCTTATTGCCAGCTACATTAACTACGGTTCATCACCTTCACTCCTATCTTCTACACCGCCCTCCCAAAGCAAAACACCTGCTAAGAAGCTCTGGGACACTGAAAATCTGTTTTTTCCTTCTGTGCCCCGAAGCACGAAGGGGCCCACCCTGCTCTGAGGGCTCATTCCAAATGAGCTGTGGTTTTTCTGGTTACACACCACACTTTAATGCGCACTCTGATTCTTTTTCCATGATAATAGACAAAGTTTCTTAGAGGTAGAGACAGTGTTCTTTCTCTTGGGGAAAAAAAAAGTTGGATTTGGGAGACTGTGCAGGAGTTTCCTTTCCATGACACACTCCATCCAAAATACCATGCCTCAGGTCATTTGCCTGCACAGTGCTCCACTCACATTACATCTGCCCTCTTTTCTTGTACTCATTCTTCCATCTCTTACCTTACTGCTTTGCTTTAGAAACACGTATATTTTCTTTGATCCCTCACGTTTTCAGCTTGCAGAAGGCAAACTTTCCAAGCTGTTGCTCCAGACATGAAAAAAGACACTAATGAGAAGAAAGAGGAACTAAACTGACAAGAATAATTCTAAAGCAAGTCAAAGGTGATTTCAGACCTGAAACAGGGAGTATAGAACTAGAGTTCAGTGGTACTTAAGACTATTTTCAACTTTAAATAAAGGTTGAAACCTAGTCTTTGCATGTTAAGACTGACAAAAAGTGGGACGGGAACAGTGTCAGGGGATGTCACCTCCTCCAGGGCTCATGCATTTCAGGGGCTGACACTGTTCTATGCAACAGATGAACATTACATTGCTGCTGCAGGGCTGAATGTCACATGCTCCACTGTCAGACAAGCCCTTTCAAAGACTTAATGCTAATCACTGTTGTAGATGTGTTTGACTCTGCACATTATCTCAGACAAGAGAAGACAAGGCAAGCAAAGTTTGTACTTTTCCTGTCTTTCGGCAACTAGAACAGATCTTGTTCCCAAACCAGCTCTGCCATTCTGACTTGACAGAGGCTGCTCCTTTCAAACTCCTGCTTCCTTCATGCTACCATAAGCAAGGAGGAGGTAGTCAGCAAATGTATAATCAAGTACTGTTCTTCTGACTTGCCTAAATGATGGTGGTAGGTTTGATTATTTTTTTTAGTCTATTTTAAAGGGACTTTGTTATGAGAATGTTATTAAATTTTAAACAAGTAAAATAGCAATTCTTTATGAAAAATCTAAATCTACTTAGCTTGAATTCAGCTATTCTAAAAGAGTTAAGCATAACTGCACTTTCAAAGTACCATATGCAACTTCAGAATAATTACTCATTCCTGGGCAACTTTCCCAAATTAAAGCAGCCACTAGGAAGAATTCAGTAATAGCAAACCAAAGCTATGAATAAAGCAAATGAACAAACCAACCATAACAGTGTTTTTAGTCCCTGCCACCAACCTTGAAACATGCAGCTAATGCATATGTGGGAGCTGCTACATCAAGTTTTTTTTTCATGCCTACGGTGTGTGCAAAGCCACAAATTAAGAGTATGGGACAGACAAAAATTGCTCCAGGCAATCCATCATCAACATCTTTGTAAAATAAAACAACAACAACAAAAAAATCCCCAAACAAACAAAAAACCAACCCCAAACCACCCCAGGGTGGGTTATGGAAACGCTATGGCAGATGTGACAGGAAAGATTGTATGAACGGTGACCTGACTTGCACATACTGTAATGTAGCCACTTATTATGAATGTAAGGACCATCCCTTCAATGTACAGAAAAGGGTAGACGCTTTCTGAGACAAAAATAAGAAGGTATTTAATCCTTTTTGTTTCCCTTAGCCACTTTTAAGTGACTGCATAGCCTGAGAGTAGTATGTATTTCCTCTCTCTCACACACACAGTGATCTTAGTATAGCAATGTCAATTTCAACACACGAAGTGTTACTTCTCACTCAATCACCTGTGCCTAACAATTTCTCCTGTATCTGAAGGTCTGTTTGGCAGTCTGCTTCTGGCACCCCACCAGTAACAAAGCTGCTTTAGAATAGGCTGCAGCTGTGTGATGTCCCAGCTGTCATTGGTGCTGAAGATGCTCAAGGCATAGAAGTCTCCAGTTCACAGTTCAGAGGCTTTACTTCCTTATGGTGTTAACACTCATGTCCTCAGAGACTTGTACTAGGGCAAACAGGAAGCAAGAGATGTTAAAGAAACAGGAGCTGTCCTGAAGCTCGTTATTTTCTGCCATAACTGCACTTTAAAATTGAGAGGCATGACATATAGAACGAACTTTCCTTCCTTATTTCTTATTCACCAATACTTGAGTATTTCAGGGACCACCCCACTGATGGATGCACATACCCCTACTATTTATAGCTTACCTGTCTTCAAACAGACACCCCACCCCATGCAGATATCTACTTTGTATGATTCTTTGGTAAACAATTTTTTATTTTAATCAATGTTTTTGGCAATGACTATTGATGCAGCATAGACTGAGATGACAAAAGCCTTTGTTTTCCTAACTGCTGTGTGTATGTAAAAGGCTGCCTGGAATATACTGTGAGATTTCTGTTTGTTCTTAATAAAATGCAGCTATTATGAATTAAAATATTATTGTCAGTAGAAACTATTTTAAAAGCCAAAATATTCTCAATGTAAGCAAAAATGCACCAAGATTGTATTTGGTATCCAGGCACATAGCTGGTGCAAACCTGCCCTAGTCTGATTTCCTGTTTCTCTCCACTGATCTTCTCTCAGCTTAAGTGGATTTCTAGATCATGCATACAGGATCTTCACTCCTTCAAAAGATTGCTGAAACAATCTTTCAGACTTCCTCATGTGACACAGCTTCTTGGTAATTTCTTCAGGGCACAATCTGAGGATTTCATAGGATTTTTACAGCATAGTCAGCATTCCCAGCACACTCTTGGACTCTGTCCATTCTGTTGAGACATCATTTATTTTCTGACACAAAAGCCAGTGGCACAAAGCTGCTGCCTTTCACTTGGACAACCAGAATACTTCTTGTAACACGAGCTAACCTGTGTCTTTCAAATTTCATGGTACCATAAAAAACCCCACCCAAATCACCTTATCTTTACCCTACAGCGTGATAGTATGTTGATGCGTTTTAATTTAGAGATTATGTAGACAAGCAAATACACCATTGTATGCAAATTAAGCATGACCCCAGGCTCCTGCCAACTTGCAGATTTAGTTCTTTTGAAATTTTTAATTGTCTCAGTTATATTACTAAGGAGTCAGGAGAATAAAAACAGTCATAAGAGAGAAAAATACCAGTTAAGGGTTACAGTGACTTTTAGCTTATCAACAAAGAAGAATTTCCCAACCTTAAGTTACTCCCAAGAGCACAAATCAATAAAACTGTATTCACATTGTCATTACCATGATTTTCGACAATACATCTGCCTCATATTCTCAGAGTAATTGACGTGGCCCTTTTAATGCCACACCTCTTCCATGTCCTGTGTCACCATGCTACTGCCCCATTCAACAATGGGTTCTCATTTTAACCCTGTATTATTTTTTTACATTTAAGTACTTACTGAAGCCATTCTTGTTGCTTTTGACATCCCTCAACAGATTCATCTCTGGCCAGGCTTTAGCTTTCCTAACCACAGCTTGAACAGTATTGCTGCATTTCTCCCAAGCTGCCTGTCTCCAGTTCCACATTCTGCATAGTTCCCTTTTGTGTCCAGGTTTTGCCAGGAGCAACTTCCTCCTCCATGCAGGCTTCCTGGCATTTCTGCTTGACTTCCTGCTCATTGAGATGGACTGTTCTTCAACTCAGAAGTGATCCTTGATTATGAGTCAGCTTTCTTGGAGGCCTCTTGCCTCTAGGGCCCCATCCCATGGGACTCTTTCAAGCAGATCCCCAAAGAGTCTGTTCTCTTATGTTTATTTCAGTAAACATAACTAAATGCAACAGTATGTTTTAATTTTCTGTAACTGTCCTTATGAAATTCTCCTGTGATCAGGGGCCCACACAACAGCTTTGGTATTTAGAGTGTTCTTTTCAAACAAAGGGTTAAATAGAAACCAAAGAATGCATGTTTTTGGCACTCCAGCATAATTTTCAGATGCATGAAAAAGTAAACAACTGATGCATTGTCTTATCTCCCTCTGCCCTATTTCTCCATAATTCTTTTCTGGAGAGGCAAGTAAAAACCTTTTCTGCCTAAGCCTAAAAAGTTCTGCTCACCTGTCTTCACAGCAGAGGATTTCAAGGTTCACTTCTGTGCTTGAGCTGACATTTTCTCTAACAACTCTGGGGGGCTGTGCAAGCCTTTAGCCTAACATCACTGTATTGCTGCAACACTTTCTACTCATCTAATACAAAAAAAGCCATGAGGCAGTTTTGCATGTTTTTCCATGTGTCCCTCTGAGTCCAGCTGAAAGTCTGCTGCCTTGTTTGGAGATTTTTTCAGCTATTTTATTCCACTTGATTGTGGAGCTGTCTTCCTCTGCTCCAGGATTTCTTGACAACTTTTATACACTTCTATCAAGCAGTCCAGACGTGGCTTGGAGCTCTAGAAGTCAAACAAGAGAGAATCAGGTTCTGGACTGGCTGTAAAAGAACTGGAAAGCTTGTAACTTCCTGCTACTGAGACAGGCAGAGGTAGGAATGTGGAAACCGCTAACACAAAGCTATCAGAATGTGTAAGGAATGCAACAGAAAGATACCTGTAGCTGATTAGCTCTCTCCCATCAAGTCAGCAGAGAATGGAATTCCCACACAAAGAATCTGTCATACTCCAGGTGCCTGATGTAAGCTGGCATACAGGAATGCAAAGCCATTCCGTAAGCCATCCCTGCTCTGTGATGAAAAATGTCAGTCCCTAAAGCTGTCAGGTCAAGACATGCAGCACCATTCTGCAGTTAGCCTGAATCTCTCACCAAATCTGAAAGCCTCCCCTTTCTCAGCTCACAGTTCACACCGACAGCATGGAAGAAGATTCACATTTCCCCACCCCTCACCCTATCTACTAGGCCATACTCCCTGTAGAGACTAACAAACAGCAGATTCCCATGCACTGGATCTACCATCCTAGAAGACTTCCACCCTGAAGAATCTACCTTCAGGACAGGCAATTTAGACACCTGACCCTTGGTCTCTGCTAGTACTGTCAATGTAAGGAGAACAGAAGGTTAACTGAAAACATCAATTAATTTTACACAAACAGCAAATGGTGGTCAAAGGATAAGAATTTTTCATCAATTCTAAACCGGACCAGATTAAAACCAGCAGGAGATGAAAGTTTCACAGTCCCACAGTCCCTATGATCCAATGACTTTCAAGCTCCCAAAACAGTATTCATTACTGGGTAAAGTCCATCAAATGCCTCCTTGCAAGAGTTACCTAAAAGAACCAAAGGGCAATTCAGTGCAGAGGGGCTCCTGGGCTAATGACATGGAAAACTGTGTTTTTGAAAGCTGACATAACCTACATGAACCCAGTGAAGGTGACACAATAAAGTCAAATAATCGTTGCTTCTTTAAAACTAAGTAACATAGTCACTTGCATGTTAAAGTAGGAATTACAGACAGCTACTGAATTTCGAACTGGCCCAGTTCTGTATCTCCTTTGCCGGTGGAGTCATCTCTAGCAGTACTAACGTATTTCCATGTAAATAAAAATGTTCAGAGTTGAGATAGGAAAAAAAAAGAAAGCGAAACCATACCGATGCCAGGCAGCCTCTTTGAAGCTAGAAAGCATATCTAACTAAAACTGGGTTCCTGAATGCAGCTTTCTGGAATATATTACGTGCTGATTTCCAACAAATCCCTTTTTTCCCTTGTCTATGTGTGAAATATTTAATTTACATTACCATTAGTAATATAGTATTTACAATTGTGGGACTGAGTTAGCAGCAAAAATCAATGGAATAGCCTATTTATACCCATAAGTTTTTAGATGAAGACTAACTGTATCCAGTCATAAACTGTATGTAGATGACAAAATGATAGTCACCAGCAGCAGGTGAATTAAGGACAGAGAGTATTATACAGCTTAGCGGTCTAAGAAGTGAGGAACCTCTGTACTGCTTACCACCACTCACGGCTCAGGGCATTCCTGTGTTAGGCATGAACACACATAGAGGAAATCCATCCCAAAAATGGGATTATAAACAGCCAAAACAAGTTAGCAATACAAGAGAAAGGGGAGACGGGGTAACAGTAACACAAACAAGTTATTACACATTAAGCAAATTGGTCATGGCTTGTACTATGATCTTCATCAGTGCATGAGACAGGGGAAGTAATTTCAATACCAAGGAGGTTTTATGAGCACTTTTGGCACACCAAGCTGAAAGAAAAACCAACTGCATCACAGTGCCAAAGGCCAGTCAGTGTGATGAAGATCACAGCAGAAAGCACCATACTATTCTGTAACACAACCAAGCAGAGGCAGAGCTCTGGTCTCACAATTACTTGAACACAGCTTTAGATAAAGTAAAATTGCACAGTAAATTATAAAAGAATAAAGGATGGTAACACTGAGCACAGGACTACACAGAAAGCTGTATGTCCCCTATATGAGCCAAAGACTTTTAGTTCATGCAAACTCCTGTCTGGGTTCAGGTTGGCACAGCTCCCTGTTCTTTGAATGGAGAGCAAATGAAAAAAAACATCCCCAGTACATTGTTCTATGAGGCTTCTAGTATCACCCGCCCTGATAGCCCAGCAAAGGAAAGGCAACTGTAATCAGCTACCTGTAGAGGAATAAAGATATTCTTGGACAACTGGTGCACACAGAGACTACAGATCTGGATTTCTCCACCATACAGCCAAACTCACCTGAAAGAGTGGCACAACCTCAGATACTCCCTGAGGATCCTCAGGGTCCTGCAGCAGGATACACAGGTAGTAGATAACTTTTTGCTACGAGATAAACAGACAAAATCACTGGAGTTTGAAAATGCCATCAAACTGCCTGGAGGTAGCATGGAAAGAGGGACTGTTTCAACTACTGGGCTGAAGGCAAATCACCCCCGGCCACAGTCAAGTCTGCAAATAACTATCTGTAGCTTTCACACAATAAAAAAATAAATTTGTGTTGTTTTCTATTAAATTTTTACCATGAGAAGAACATACACATGCTGGAAGGGTAAAGTCTGCTCTTCTACAGGAGCTTTGCAGAAAATCCCAGCAACTGGAAAAATCATCATTTGTGTTTTCTACCTTCTCATCTCTGTCTTGACTATGTATAGAGTTGGCAATCAGGATTTGCAACAGCATAACATAAAGAACTAAAATCACTACCTCAATGTCACTGGCACTATCTAAGGGATGTCTTTGGCTTTTTGAGGTTACTTGTTTGGTTTGAGTTCTCCTTTAAAGGTGAGAGAACAGATGAGAGAATAAAGAGAGAAATCTGAAACAAAGCTCCTGATGTCAGCAAAGCTATGGATGGTGCTGTATTTAGTTGCTCTGGTAAATCATGCTCATGAAAATATACTGGATGTGCGTGTTCCCACAGAGACAAGAACGAAGGCTGCGTATGATTACCATATGGATGGCTTCATTGATAACCACATCCTTCACTTGACCCATCTCAATGAAGGTTGTGCTCTCTTTCCCTGAAGCGTAGGATGAAGTCACCTGAATGCCGAGTGAGCCAATGACCAACAGGGATTCCTGGTCAATTTTCACGAAGTGCAGGTATATGATCAGGCCAAGCAGTGTGATGAAGATCGCGGCAGAAAGCACCATACTATTCTGTAACACAAGCCAAGCAAAGGCAAAGCTCTGGTCTTACAAGTACTTGAACACAGCTTTAGAGGAAGTAAAATCACACAGTAAATTATAACAGTAAAGCTACAGTTACAAAGTGATCTTAGGTACAGTCAGCCCTTTTATTCACCTGGCTGGCTGATATATGTGTAATGAGATTTAAATCAGTCTTCACGGTACGGACTGAAGGAATTGAGAACTGAAACTGAAAACTGCAAGAAAACTCTATTCCCTTGTAAACTTGCAACACAACACAAGCTACTTATATTAATGACAGTGTGTTATACCAATGTCTATAGAGATGATGTCACTGACAAGTGTTGTGAAATGTTTACCAGAACCATGAGTGGATTCTCAGAGGGGAAAAACCCTCCTCCAGGAAAAACCACTGGCCTAGTGCTCTTCTTCGTACAAACTGCAAGTCTGAACTGGTTCAAACCATACTCTCTTTCTGCCTTAAACACCTAACTAAAGAACATTTGTTTTCCTCTGTGTTTTGTCTGAAAATGCATGTCTTTTGCATGCTGCAATCTTGGGCTTGCTGTACATTTTAAAATATAACTGATGGAACTATAGTCACCAGTAAGTCATCTGAATATCTGGTAATAAATTCTAAAGGTCTGCAACCTAGAACCGACTCCTGAGACATGTTTTAGAGAGCTCCAGGACACACAAATGTGAATCAAAGTTGTAGCTGACACTCCCTGAAGGCCCAGAACTGCTCAGCCCTACCACTCAAGCTGTACCACCATGTGAAGCCATGGCTTCAGAAAGTATACAGGACTCCAAAAGTTACCATAGGAAAAAAAACCTGTCACAAACTACAGACACTGAAAGCCACACAAAGAGACGCTTTCAGACTTTCAGACCTGGTTCCCTGTCTAAAAAAAGAACTGCAGGCACTTGCTGCATGAGCCTGTGTAAAGCCAAGCAGGACAGTGGGTGAGCGGTAACCACTGGCTGGGGTACATGCTTTTGTAAAATATGAAACTTGGGCACAGATTCCCTTCTAGGTAGAGGACCATGAACCACCTTTTCATATCTGAATCCTGCCACCTGACTCACGTTGCAATCAACCTCTGTCTTCATTTCATGGGCAAGATTGCTGAAAGAATTGTTGTGCAACAGTCAAAGCACGGGTCACAGTGACCAGCTTCTTTGGTCAAGCTAGTGACTTCAGTCTGGACATAATTGGTCGGGGTCCAGTTTTTTGAAAAGTGTTAGTTCAGATATCAGCAGCTTTTGAAATCTGTACTGCCAATGCCTTTCTGCCTCTGCCGTGAGACCAGATGACGTTCATGGTGCAGTGTTCTCTGAGTCACTCTGGAAAATTCCTTGGGGGGATGAGCCATCGCTCACCTCCCTCAATACCTCCTTTATTCCAGATTCCCACCACTCGTCTCCTGAAATACCCACGCCTTACCTGGACTCACAGGCATGTGCCATGTGCCAAGCATCACCCGGCCCCCATGCGCACACCCCCCCTCGCGGCCAAGAGGCTGCAGGCCGCCTCGAGGAGCCCCTCTGTCCCC
>WBMV01005836.1:815474-848836 GCA_013396655.1 Campylorhamphus procurvoides | reverse complement strand
AGGCGGGGGCTGGTGGCGGGGCTCCCCACCCCGGACAAAGGCGGGCCGGTGCTCCGGGCCCGTGAGCGCTGCCCGCGGTGTCCCCGCGGAGCGGCGGCGGTGCGGCACACCCGGTGCGCTCCGCCGCGGCATCCTCGGGCTCTCACGTTGTGTGGGTGGGTCCTAGGGTCTCTTTTTCTCTCCCATGTACATCCCCAGCTCCTTAGCTTGTTCCTACGATGCTTGTATGCTTTCAGGGGATGAAAGAGCATTCTGGAGAAATCCGCAGTTTGAGGTCTTGTCTGCAGTTTTGCTTTGAAAACTTGTAAATAAGACTGTGTGAATGGAGAGTTTCTGGTCTTTTTGTGCAAGCAAACCCATGTACTTCTTTGTGATTCATCTCCTCCATCTATTGCTTCTACAAGCAGAGACCTGCACAAAACTGTATCACCGCTATTAGAAACTGTATACGAGGGGCAGAAACTTGTAAAGCCAAACTCTCTTCGAGAATCTTTGACCGAAAAAGTGTTGACCGAAAACTGTGTTATGAGGATGAATTGCAGATGAATTGCTGTCTGGTTAGTCAGTGGAGTTTAGATGCATACAGAGATAATCGCCTAATAACCCTCCAACAGTTTTATTCTGAATTGTAAGACCTCTTCAAAACAGAACCAATTAATCTGTGCAGTCCTGTAGGCTTATCCTGCATATCCTATGATTCACAAGCTGAAAAGTCACAGTTTACAATCAGATGTGTAGGCATTCTTTTCCTGTCTTGTTTTGTGCCAAATAGAGACACGTGCCATCCTTGGCAACATTTGAATTCTACTCAGCATGATCTATAAGCTCAGCAAATGTTGAAGTGGGCATCTAAAAGAGGTTTTATATACTGGAATAGTTATTGACCATAGAGTATATTTAACAAGTTACCAGATTTGACATCTATTCTAAATAAGACTGTGGGCAGCAGTTTATTTTATATCAATAACAGACTTAATAACACTGGAAGAATTGGGTTTCTCTTTCAAGTGGCTCAGAGCTAATATTTCCGTTTTGTAGGAATTCTTTGGAGAAAAAAGAAAAACAACCAAAGAAAATTAAAAACTAGGAGAAAAGGCCCTCTCATTTGTGTGGCAGAAGCTCACTTCAAACAAACTTGTAGAAGATAGTAAAACAGGAGAATTCAAGTTCTTTCTGGATTCCAGTAACAAAATGTTGTGGGGATAGAAATGAAGCAAGCTAAACTGGAAGGAAAAAAAAAAGAAGAAAGATACTTTCTCTGTTTAGTTGCCTATAGACTGTTTACTCATTAATCAGTAATGCAGATGGAGATACTTTCTTGCTGTTCCCTTACAGTTTCTTCCTTCTGCAGT
Organism: Campylorhamphus procurvoides; assembly: GCA_013396655.1. Lineage (NCBI taxonomy): Eukaryota > Metazoa > Chordata > Aves > Passeriformes > Dendrocolaptidae > Campylorhamphus > Campylorhamphus procurvoides. The sequence continues at coordinate 847,484 of WBMV01005836.1, read as the reverse complement.
TACAGTTTCCTGTTGCTGGCATGTTCTTCCACTGGGGTAGGGTTGGTTTGTCTTTTCAGTCGGCCTTGATGTCTATTACTGCTTAAATCTCTGCAGCTCTTTAAAGAACAGGTTCTACTGTGAGGGCCCACCCTGAAAACAGTGACAGTCACCAACATGCTTAGAGGACTGGTTTACAGAGCACAGTCAGTCTGCTCCAGGGTAGGGTGGTAGATGGAGGAGGACACTACCATGTAGCCTTTTGTGTTGTGCACATCTGTTGTTGATGGAAACTTAACAAATGATTGGTTTTGTGTGGGGGCTGTGTATTTTTCTTCCCTGGCTTGGCACGATATCTTTGGCTGTAGTACTGTGATAATAGTGCCATTACTTGGAGTCCTGCGGTATGCTGAACTAGCAGTGAAACTTTAGCTGCTTTCATTGTCTTTTTAATGCTATGAATTTTCTTTTCATGCTTTGAAGAAGGCAGTGGAGCCACAGTAGTATTCTTATTATAAACTTGGATGTTCTATTTATCTGTTTTGTTACAAGAGTTAATAATTTCCATGGGATCTTGATTGTTTTCCAGTAACAGGCAAATAATATTGCAGCAGACCAGGTTTCTCCTGTAAAAAGAAATAACATTTATGAAGGGTAGGGGGCTTTGTCTGTATTGGCTAGTTCTGAAGCATTAGTGACCGTAGGGGTCTACGTATGTGTGTGTTCATGTGGTGTTTTTTGTTGCATGTCTCCAATTCCCCACTCAGATGTGAGAGAATGCTATAACCTTGATTTTCCTTGTCATTACAAGTGTGGAGCCGAGCATGAGGCCAAATGTGGAATGATGCTTCCCAGTAGAAGAGTGAGGGTGGGTTCTGGGCGGTCTACAGAAGTATAGACTGGGGAAAGAGGCAGTGTTCCTGTAATGAATACTCTGTGTTAACAGTAACTGTCAAAATTGCCCTTGCCTTGCTTCAAGTGGAAGTGATTTCTGGTGATCAGACTCTTCTGTTTGCCTGGAATTTTACAGCTTGATTTATTAATTTTCTATTCGTAACTCAAGTTTAATTTGACCTGTGTAAAATGAATGTGCCCCGGAGTGTCCTCTAAAAGGTAGAATTCAGGTAGTGAGATGCATATACTGTGTCTGTTACTTTGGATATGGAGCAGCCACATGGCTTTTCATATGCTTGTGTGCCTGATTCAGTGATTTCCATTTAGAGTGCTCAAGCCACATCAGAAAGAGTGAGAATGTGAAGCCTTTGTTTCCCCCCTTTGCACTGTGTTGCACTTTGATTTCACTGGCTGGCATATTTGGGAGGGGATTTTGTTATTCCTTTCACTCTAATTTCTCCTCTTTTATAGACCCGTTGCAGTGTTCTGAGCTGCTGTTCTGTTTTCTATTTTTGGTGGGGGGATCCCTCCCTTGAATGATTCTGTGACTATACCTACATGGTATGATAACTTCTTGACTGCCTCAAGTAATGACTGCCTATGAATGGCTTGTTTATGCTTAGGCTGAAATACGAGGAGGGAGCTCTGAGGCAGATGTTATCTAGTCTGTACCAGCCTGTCAGAGATGAATCTGAGCCACCAACTTGACTTTTATCCCCTTGTTAGAAGCAGAGAGAAAACTGCTACGTGTTGGTAGTAGCTGGAGGTATACTCGGGAAGACAGTTGCTGTAACAGGAGTCCAGTTCCCAAGCCAAAAATAGTGGGTGTGCAAGTCTAGCAGGGATAATTTAAAACATAGCTGACTATACCTGTGGGAGTTTTTATTCACCTCAATGATGTTTGTCTTTTGGCTTAAAAAATTATCACCTTAAAGGACCCTTCCATCTTGCCAAAGAACTAAAAGGGCTGTGTGCAAAGAGAGACCCATGACTCCTTGGCACAGAGGAGAAGAGAGTGCAAAGCATGTAGGGCTGTGTATTGCTCTGATATTCAACAGAAATCGGTGCAATGCTGGAGGCTCTTGGACTTTAGGTGGGAAGGAATGGGGAAGATAGGTAACACATGCACTTGACCTAAGCTATACAAGGTGCAGAATATTATGTTTTTGAAGTGAGAATTTCTTGTACCTCTTCTGTTTGTTGCAGATTAGGCAGAGGATCTGGTCAAACTTAAATCCATAGTCTTGCTTAGTCCTCTTACTTGAAGGAAAGAAGAGTTTTTCTCAGGTTTTTTAACATAATAAATAGCTGCTGTTGTCTTACTGCAGCCCTTGATGTAACTTAGAGCACCTCTGCTGTTGCTAACATGGGAACAGCTTTAGTGTAAGATTTCTTCCCAAGTATTCACTCTTGTATGTTGACTGTTGATTGCTCAATTTTTTTGGTCTTTATTTTGAGCTGGATACAGTTGGTTTGCTGAGTTGAGTCAGGCTTGGATTTGGATTACTGTAGAATTGATTAACAAAGTTTGGATCTGAGTTGCTGGCTTGGTGGGTTGGTGGACTGCAGAGACATGTGGCTTACATGCAAACCAGAACTAGACTTGTCACAGAGAATGACTGTCATACCACTATTCTTTTGTTTGACCAGAAAAATGTTCTTCAGTGGTAGGTTTCATGAGGTCATTGTGGTGACTCAGAAAGCAGTGACCTCTTCCAAAAGAGAAGTGGAGCTGCTAATCCCTATGTCACTGGAGTTATGCTCCTGCTTTGCCCAAAACCATTGAACTCCTATTGACATATGCTGCCAAAAATAGAATTCAGCTTTGCTGTCTCACCAGAGTAGCTCATATGGTTAGTTTCAATCATAACAATAAATCATGAAGCAGCTTCTTCTATGTGTATCTTCTCTTTTTCCACCTAAATCTTTTTTTTATTTTGTGAAGAGTTTAAGAGCAAGATAAACAGTATTTTGATTATGCACCAATTATGCATAGATAAATACAAGTGCTGGTGTTCAGTAGATGTGGACTGGCAAGAGTTACAGCTGCACTGTTGAGAAAATAACTTTCATTAGTCCATCCAGTAAATGTTTTTAAAGACTTGCATGTATCCCTGAAGAATTTGATAAACTGTACTATTCTGCTTGCCATATATTTTAATTAAAATTGGACTTACAGTCTGTGGTTTGACAAAGATCCATTTATGTTAGAAAAAAGATCTGTGAGGAATGCAGTATTCTTGGACTAGATTCTGGTTTAGCTTTGCACTAGCTCTTATCTCAGTTGTTTCTCTTAAGAATTCAGTACTTTAGTAGAGCCAGTCAAATATCACTGATCTGTAGAATTCCAATCAAGTCTAAATTCATTGTATAGATAACACCAAGCTCTGGCTCTTTTAGATTCTGTCATCACATTTTCTGCTGCTGATAAAGTTGAAATGAGAGACACAATTTTAAACAACTGCTGGCATTTAAGCAGCATGTTATGTAGCTTCTCTGCATTACTGAGACAAGAAATGCTACTGTTCATGGTTTTTTGTTTTTTTTTCTGATCGTATTTGGTGTCAGTATGGTCAAAGCTAAGTATTCATTTGCTAGGGACATTCTCAGGAAAAAAATAATTTTGGATAGAACATAAAGAGGTTAGACTAACACCTAAGTCTTCTGCTCTACAAAGCAGAAATAGGAATGCACTTTTTTCAGCTAGGCACATCCTTTCGCCCCACTTTCTTTTCTCTGAAACAGAATGGGTAAATGGCAGTCCTCTTCTCTTTCCTTTCTTAGACACAACCGTGCCTAAACACTTCGGTACAACATGCTTATGTGTACTGCAGCTTATTTCTGGAACTAGAATAAATTACCTTTTTTTTTTTTTTAACATGCAGAGATAGCTAAAGATCCAGGAGACTCTGTTATTCTTGTTTATCTCTCAAATGTGGATTAACCATGATTGGTTAGCTTCAAGAACCAGTGGTTTGTCAAAATTCAAAGCCCAGCCAAATGGGCTGGTTGTAACTGGCATTTGCAGTGAGTCTTTGAAATTATGCCAGGTGTCAGAATGCATCAGGGGCAGGTGCTGTTCCACTCCATGAGGGAAGGCAGCCAGGAACCAGCTCTGATGACCAGGCAGGCAGAGAAGGAGGCTTGCTGGGGTGTTAAGAGGAGAGCTGTTTTGGGGAGGCCTCCACTGAGGCTGTTTTTAGGTTACTGCTTCCCTGCAGACCTCATTGACTAGCTTGCCTTGGGCATGGGAGGCTCTGACAGCAGTTATGGCTTATCCTTTTGAATGTTGTACCCTTTGATACTTGCATGATAACAACTGGCCTTGGAAGTTACAAGAAAAATGCTAACAGTGAAAATGTAGAGCGTCAGAGCAGTCCTTGGAGTAGGTTGATCCTGATTCTCTTCCGTTCCCCACACTGATGGGAGGATACAATCTGCTTGGTTTGCTTTGGAATGAAGGGCGTTGTGTCAGTCATCTATTTGAAGTCTGTTTTTCCCTCTCTCATTTTGCTGGTGCACGCTCCAGTTTGTGAATTATCTATGAAATTGGCTTTAAAAGAAACTTTGTTAATTTGGGGTAAATGTCACTTGGTATTTTACCTGTAATTGTCCCATGTATCAGTTTAGTTTAAATATATCTAAAAAATTAAGCTATGCTGATGAAGATCAGGAAACTGAATTGATTATTTCTTCCAAAACTTTCAATAAAGGGATTCTAGATTCAAAGACCAATGAACAGAGCCCTTGGGGGTTTTGTATTTCTTTGGGTTTATGGTAGTGTCCTTCATTCTTGATATTTTTATATTACAAAATTAGTTTTAATGACTTAGCTGAATTTCTGCACCTATCTATGGATTGGTGTCAGTTCGAATCACACACTGTTTTATTACAATGAATGGTATTGAAGGAGTGGAGTTACTGGGGAGGGGCACAAAGGCAGATGGAAAACTTAGGTAATGAGTTAAGTTTTGATCTGCTTTATAGTGCACACAATCTATTACTACTTTCTCATTTGAAATGTTAATCCTGTATCTCACTGTGGACTCAAAAGACCAAGATAGCTATAGCAGGTATGTACTTATGTGGAGGGCTGTCTTTGGATGGAAGGTGGAAATTTCTGTTGTAAAACCACCTGCTGAAAAGCAGGGAATAAAGTGCTGAAGTCAAAAACAAACAAGTAAACAGATTTTTCATTTGAATATGAAGAAGTGAAGAGATTAGGTGTTAGTTTCTTGCAGCTGGTAGGAGGGAGGAAAAGAACTTCTGTAACCTCTGATAGATTCTGCTCTCTCTTCCTCTCATGTGTCACCTGTCTGGGTTAACATAATAACTACTTCTGTAACAATCTAAAGCACAAGGTGCTTGTTGTTGAGGAAAGCTGTTTTGGCATTATGATTCCCTGTGGCTGTAAGTGCCCCATTGTGCTCTTGTTATCAGGATCTGCTTCTGGGTTAAGCTTATTTGAAGGGAATTAGCTTGTGCAGGGTTTGCTGGTGATGTGGCAGACACAATAACTACACCCTTCTCTCTGATGCAAGCCACAGTGCAGATGTTTCCCAACACGTGAGACTGACGTTTTTGAAGACCTCTTCAGGTCAAGTGCACTGATTTCATAAGAGATTGAAGTTTTCAAAGGGAAATGAGGTGGCTGCTTGATTCAGGGTCAGAAGAGTATTATTTTTTTGCTCATTTCATACAAGGGATGACCTGAGACTGTAGACTTGGGGTAGCAATTGGAATTGGGTTTGCTTGTGGCTCTTGTATGAGCTGAAGCCTTTAAAATATGTACAGCCACAGAAACTTTGTCTTAAACCAGACCTGTCAAAATTCCAAATGGGTGGGAATTGCTCAGACAAGAGCTTGCCTTTTACAAAGTGAAATTTTAGAGCTGACAGAAGCCTATTAAGCCATCCAGTGTTTGTATCTGGTAGGAGATGTATTCCAGTAGATACATATTTAGTTTAAAGAGAATTAGGTCCTGTGTAATGACCTTTCAAGCGAGAAGGTTGTGATTAAACTAGGCTGCTGAAGTCTCAGTCTCTTGTAGTGAGAACCTTGCTAGCCTAACTTTACACTTCTTATTGTTCTAACATGCACACGTGCCCTGCATAATGCTGGAGGGTTAAAACTGTCTTTAAAAATAAAAGCTTCAGAATGCACTGCTCATAAAGAATTGAGTAATTTGTTTGCTGTTGTGTAACATTTTGACTGTCTCTGAGAAAGGATTACAAAGTCCGTACCAAAAGCTGATGGACTTATATCAAAAAGGATGTTAACTTTGTTTTGTTCATGGAAGTAAAATGTTAAGTTTGTCTATAAACATTGTTCATAATAGTCATTGCTTCCCAAAAAGCCATTCTGTGTCTGAGGTGATTTAATAAATGGGACTATAATCTGCAAAGACAGTTTGCAGGAGTGATGCTTTCACGTAAACAGCTTTATATAATACATAGTATAAAGGAAGGTCAATAATTGGAATTTCCAGATTCTTTTAAAAGTAATTCACCTGAAAGGAGAAAGATCTACTTTTCCAATTAATTCAGGATTTTTTTTTTATGTCCAGTTTACAAAGATCCAGTGTAAACTGGCAGTGTCAGATCATTTCTGTCTCATGGTCCATATGCTTTTGTTTGCTGCCTTGGGGAGCTGTTGTATTTGTTACAGGAGTGTGCCATTGGGCAATGTCAGCAGACAGCCTGGACTTGAAAGCTCAATCTTCTACCATAATTTTGCTGCTTCTGTTGCTGGTGCAGTTTCCTAGTAGAGGAGGATGGGAGGGGAGGCTTTCCCTGCTGCTGCCCAGGTGCTTTCCAGTTAAATGCCACCTATTTTTACAGAGAAAATTGTCTCTAAATCTGTGCAGGGAAACTACTGTAGTAACTGCTGCCTACTGTGTTTATTTTGCTTAAGATGATTAAGGAAGTGAACTTTAGCCTTGCCTTTTAGCGAAGCTGTATGACATCTGATGCCCCAGGTAGAAGCATCATTGAGTTGAGCCGAGCCCGAGTAATACATTAGTCACTTACTTGAAAAGGCATGCAGGGAACTTTTTCTTCTTATGTTCTGAATTTGTATTTCTACCTTTTTTTCCCCCTCTTTAAGTAAGGGTCCTAAGTAGGAAAAATGTGGATTTCTTTTACCTGATACAGGTAAGGTTCTGGTTCTAGCTGTGCAGGCTGGATAAATGACTGCTGTCCATCCCCTGGTCTGCTGGCTGAATGCCTATGTGACCTTTCCTTAACATGTGCTGATCAAAAGAAGTTAAAATAGGAAAGACCTACTGTATATACTATTTCAACCTAATTTATTAATTTTTGGCTGAAATATGCCCCCAGGCAGTGCTGTTGATGAAACTCAGTCAGTGGAGGGGTATTGAACTGCTGAGGATTGCACTCTTAAGCTGCAGAAGAGAGAGGGTGCTGCCTTTCCACACTGGCCATTCATACTGATGGGACTGTTGTGCATCTTTGTTATGTAACTATACTGTGTGCTCATGCTCAGATTGCACTTTATCTCCCTCCTATCTTTTAAGCTCCTGTAACAGAAATAGACTATTCAGGCCTGCTTTTTTGTTTCCTTCACTTCAAAAAGATATCTTCTCTTGAGCCAGAGTGCTGATGGAGCTGACTTGTATGGATTTGGTGGTTATAAATTTTCTGTGCTGTTGATAATTGACTAATGGATCGAACAGAGTATATTTGTTTGATTGTAATTTCTTCAGAGCTTGAAAGTGTGAACAGCAGACTTTTGATGACATTTAATTTAATCGTATTTAGTCACTAGCAAAATGTCTGTAGTGTTTACTTCATAAGTACTGTATGGTACTGTTTAATTTTAAAATTTTAAAATTTTAATTCAATCCTGGCTAGACCCAATCTGCCTTACTGACAAATCATGTGGATGCTGTGCTTTCTAATGAATGTAAGGAAACTGGCTTTTCTATCCGCTCACAGCTTTTTCTAGCTCTTAGAACTTGGATCTTCTGCCTCTTAAAAGGGCTCATATATTCTTCATGTTAACTGTCTATGCTGATTTGAAAGGCTTTTCGTTTACAGGTATTAGTATGTTAGTACCCCAGCTAAAAAGAAAGTAAGTGGATATAGCTTGGTCAGGTAGATTGATGGCCAAACAAACGCAAGGACTACAAGACTGCAGTGCACTACAGCAGGTCTATCCATGGAGCAATTTATGTGTTGTGCAAAATAATGTAGCTGAAAAGGATTTTTTATTTTTTATTTTTTTTTAGTTTCTTAAAGCTGTGTGCAGGTAGGTAGATGAAATGGAAAACAATTCAGGTCTTTGAGTTTTAGACTAGTACTTGAGAGTGTAAATAGAAACTAAGAGAATACATAATAATTGCTTTAATAATTTGACAAACTGTTTTTCTTTGGTAAACATTAAGACAAATGTGCATGTTGATTTCAACTCTTTACTATCTGGTCAAAGAAAAAATCTGTGCACATGTGCATACATACACTTCTAATCACTTGGGGATACATGATTTAACCATGCCCTGTGAATTTTTTTTTCTCTGTGTACTTTCTATTCACTAAGCTTTCTCTTTGCCTTAAAGTAATTTAATCTTAGTTTTCAAAACACTAGGTACAATTAAAAGAAATAGTAGTGAGAGAAGATATTAATGTTTGAGTATTGTATTAGCATGTGCTTCTGAAATGAATTGTATCTTAATCAGGAAACCTTTGGATAGTTGGCTGAAAACATTCCTTATCACCCTGGGAAACTTGAGCTGTCTTCTACAAGCACATAAAAATGGTGGCCTAAAGAAGAGGGATGCACAAAGCTGAGAAAAAAAACTGCTACAAGGTTTATGAGCCCTCTCTGAACTTTTGAAGACAGTAACGAAAACTGAAAGCATCTAATGTCTTTAACAGCTATTAGGCTTTTCTATAAAAATAATTAGAGGAAGCTAAAGAGTACTACATGTTCCAAAAGTGGACAAGATCACAGAATTTTGGACCCTAAAAGTGTCCATCTATCCCTGCTATAGCCACATGTTAAGGGGTATGAACTTGATGTGATCGTAGGAAATGAACAACTTCTTTTATTCAGAAGCTGAACCAAGTCTTCTTGTCCTACAGTGGGAACTGGGAGGAGGGCAGGCTGAAGTAGAAATTCTTGAACACTTGATACTTCACTAAACACACTTCCTAGAATCTGCTATGTGTGGCCTGCCTTGAGCATAACCTTGAAAGTTTTAACCTATTCCTTAAAGTGCGGTGAAAGATGGCACAGTTGGATCTTTGTTTTACACTGTTCTGAATATGGGACTTCATGATACAATTTCCTTTCACTCTTTTTCATCCATCAAAAGGTAAAAATACTGTGATGTGCTTGTATGTCTTGTAAGAGAGGATATATAGATGGCAGTCCTTTCTTCCATTACATCATGTAATGTGTTGTCCTGCAATGTGTAAGTCACTGAACATGGCTCCCAACTGCAGACTTATTTCCCACAGATGTCAGAGGTACTAGATCAAAGGTATTACTAACTTGTATAAGAGCGTCTCCAGAAGTTCTTGTTACCTCTTGAATGATACCATGTCTTGAAGTCTTATTTCCAAACCTTGTCCCCCAGGCAGGTTCATGTACTTCCATCAAACCTTGAAATACTGAAACATGGAACAGTGTGCAGATGTGGGAGAAGTAGCCTTGCAGGACAGCGGAAATAAAAAAGAACAAAATAGACTTTTGACATTCACTGAACATCTTGGAGCTCTTTTCTGCTTCTGCACATCAAGCAGAATGAAACAGAGGGTTATAAATGTAGTGGTCACATGTTGATCAGAAAGCACATTAAAGTCTGAACAAAATGGGCTCAAAATTCGTGAGCCTTCATCCTGCTGGCTTATTGGTTACTGCCTAAGGGAGGAGAAAAATGCTGTTGTGTGGTTGTGTTGCCTTTTGAAAATTAGGGAGTGGTGTGGTATGTCATGGCCCTGCTTGCTGCTTTGTCACTGCGGATAATGTGTTTTCTCACTGAGCTGCTAAGACTGCATTTATTTAATCCCTTGGTGAGTAGCTGTGCTCAGCTGACATAGCAAATACCCAACCTATGCCCACCTACGTCCCTGCTATAAAATGTATGCTTACCTATTTCCCAGCTACCAAATCTGCACAAGTGACTCAATGTTACTTCGTTCTTTTTACCAGTCAAAACTCCTTTTGAAAGAGTCATGTTTTTTTCAATACTTTTACATTATTTGCAGCAGGCAAATTCACAGAGCCAGTTTTCTGGACATTAGACTAATGGCTTCATGGCAAATAGACAGGAACATGGAGTCCAAGTAGGCTGCTTGGACTTTTTTTTTTTTTCAAAATGCCTCCTTAGGCATAAGATGCCTAAAAGCAAAAATGTCAAGCTCTAGCCTGGATGCCTTGAACTGCAAACAGACTAGTGATTGAGGAGCAAATGGGATGGGCATGACTGGTGTTCAGGGTGGTCTTACTAAGCCACCCTTGATGTAGCTGTAATTACCTTGGGGCCTTTACTGCCCTAGTCAGAGCCTGCAGTGAGAGGTCTGTCTGAAAATGAGACGCTCCAAGAGGAAAGGCTGAGTCTTACACCCTGCACGTTGTCAGACTTCAACAACCAATCAAGCTGTAAATGGCAGTGAAAGGATCTCAAGGCCGGTTGGAATCAAAACCCCAGAATTGAAATGCCTTCTAGAATATCTTGTATTGAGTAAATGGACAGGGGGCAGGTTCTCCTAACAAAGCATTAGTGCATCCTGCATGGAGTAGCCTGGAAGTACTGTAAAAATTACATTATTGGTAAGTTGGTACTTTTGTGACTGGATTTTTGTGGGTATTGAAAATGGAAAAAACCTGTTAGTACTTGGGTATAGTTAGTGAAATGTGTAGCCCTAGGCATCTTTGAGCAACTGAGCTAATTTAAGGCTGTATATGATCTAAATGGGAAAGAATATGGCAATACAAACTCATTTTTTGTGGTAAGAATGGCCAAGAAACAATTTAAAAAAACCCCAAACCGTTTTTCTAAGTGGCTTTTTATGATTGGCATATCTGACTGCTAAATTAAAGTGATAATGTTGTCTTAAGCTTTCTAATCTACAAAGCTGTGACGGTTTGCAAAGGCATGCAAAAAGCCAATGGATCCATTCCCTTCCTGTTGTTCCTTTCATACTTTCCCATCTGGTTTTCTGATCTTGAACATTTCTCTGGGAATTTAAGTAACTCACTTTGTCCTTTTGCTGCTGTGTTCCCAGGATGCCAAGTGCATGACTTTGGAGATTTGAACTTCGCTCAAGTTCCCAATGATGAACTGTACAACAACCTGGTTTTGTATCCCCGGTCGGTGGGTTTGGCCAGCCAGGTGCTGGCCGATGCTGTCAGCAGAGCAGTAGCTGCTGGGCACACATGTGTGACTCTAGGAGGGGATCACAGGTGAGCTGAACTAAAAACAACTAGTGGTTCATGCTGCACGCTGACATGTGGAGTGTAAGAATGTAATTAACAAAGAAGGGGACTTACAACTTGGGGTAATTTCCTGGCAATACCACAGGATACAGGCTTTTAGGATGAAACACAGAAAATAGTTACAAAAACCTGACCTTCTAAGACAGTTCTGCTTAGTTCCAGACTCCACAGTGATCTGCACACATAAAAATGAAGTTTTCCTGTTTGGGAAAATTTGTGTCATCACAGGAACTGCTGCAGGTTCCTTACTGCTGGATGTTTGGTGACATGTCTCTTTTGCTCATCAGCTCTTAGGATGGGTTTGTAATGCCTGTGCACAGCCAATTTTGTTACAGATCTTATAACATGAATCTTTTTCCTCTTTTTCACTGACTTTTGGTCTGAGAATTGGTTGAAGGTGGGGCACGTAAGAATGAATGAAGGGGGAGGTGTCACGACTAGAATAAAAAATGGCTGAAAAGCAGACTAGATTGAAAATTCAGAAGGGTGACAACAGAGACAGCTAAGAGCTCTGTCTTATCAGTCACTACTCGTATAGCCCCATAAAGTTACTTGGAGTTGCCTGGAATCATGATAGTGGCATGCCATGCAGTTTGTATGGGATACAGCCTTTACTGTCACAGATGTCTGATGTGTGGAAACATGACAACACATCTGACTGAAGTTGCAGAGACTTCCCATTGTTCTTCTAGTTGTTCTGAAGGAGAAATGGTGACTAAAGGCTTTGCTCCTGTACTTCCAGCTTGGCACTTGGTTCCGTCAGTGGCCATGCACGACAGTGCCCACACCTTGGAGTGATCTGGGTGGATGCACATGCTGATATCAACACGCCTCTCACAACTCAATCTGGAAGCCTCCATGGACAACCTCTCTCATTTCTCTTGAGAGAGCTTCAAGATAAGGTAAGTATCCTGATTATTCAATTAGCCTACATGGCATCGCCAGAATATTTTACTGTTTCTGGTGTGAGATACTTTCTTACCTGCTGCAGATGCAGACCATTTCTATCTGAGTGCAACAAAAAAATGTATTATTGTGTGTACACATGCACATATATGCACATACATACATGTGTCACACACATGTAAATACGGACACACATACTTAGAAACAAGAATGAGAAAAGGCTTTCCTTTGTGTTGGCACCTTGTGGGCTGTACAGTGAGCGAGAGCTCACACCAGCTGTACGTAGCAGCTGACGGTGGTGCTGCTCCTGCGTATCGAGTGGGGTTGTTGCCCAGGCTGGGCAGTGACAGTGCTGTGACCAAATGAGCAGGAACCTCCCCCCAGCCCAGCCTGTGAGAGCTGTGCTGAGCTCACCTCCAGTAACAGCTTGTTCCTGTATACCTTGTGCGCTGCTTCTGCTTAGTTTGGCTCTTCCATGTTTTGATAACCTTGGGGCCTGACAGGGGCTGTTCCTGCATGATCTCTCCTAACTGGCTGCTCTGGTGTTGGCTCCACTGGCAAATATTACAGCTCAGAACAGCTGTACCTGCTTGCAGTGTGCTTTTAAAGAGACAATCTTTGTCTTGGTAAGAGGTCAGATTATCAGAAAGAGCTGTTTACTGGGACACATGGAATGTGCATGGCCTGTATTGCCCTGTACAGGAACCTGCAGCATCTACTGCAGCCACAGCAGTGGCAGCCTGTGTAGTGAACAGTAGGGGCTTAGATACAACAATCTGCTTCTGCTGAAGCTTAGGCTGGAGAGTGGGAGCAGGATCAGCAACTGCATATTGAGAATGGATGCTGCAGCTGCAGAAAACCTGACCACTTTATTTTGGCCCTCTGCATCGCTAATTGTTACTGTTAGATTTCTCTTTTCTCTGACAAATTTTGGGGGTGCTGTGTTGCTGGAAGTGTTCCTCTTCCAAGCAAGATCAAGCATGTTTAAAATCTTACAGCTACTGAAAGTAGTGCTGCATTAGTACCCATTCAGCATGGCAGCACTGCCACTGTATGGTAAAGCTCTTCTGCTTTTCTCCTGCAAGCTCTTGTGAATGATTTCCATCTACAAATCCATAGATTTTGGTGCCTTCATATATTTTCCTCTTTCTAGTAGTTTGTGTGTGGTCTCTACAAACGTGCTGGAATTCCCAAAGCAATGCACAATTAATGGGGATTTTTGGAATACCTCTGGAACATGAGAAGGTTAATATAAAATGTTACTGTATTTCTAATGTCTTGCCCATAAATTAAAAGAGCTGATTTTTTTTTTCTTTTTGGAAACTGCACTCACCTTTGCAAGTTAGATCATAAGAACAAGAGAAAATTTTGTGAGTTTTAGAGCTCACTTAAGGTGAACAGTTTATGGCTTGGTGAGAACAGAACAAAAACTAAGTTCTCTGATAGCTGAGGGAGGAGGAGAAATTGGCTTCCTTTGTAAACATTACTGATCTCTGGTCTGCTGGGCTCTAGTTCTTGAGCAGTACAGAAAAGCAGTAATATTTTTCCCCCCCCAGCTGCTAAAAGAATACTGTGAGCTTTCTGGGGTCAGTGGGGGAGGAGGCCTCTTGCCAGAGGCAGCAGTAAAGAAAGACCAAGACTGAGCTATGCTTAGAGGCAAGCTACTCAGGCATGGTGCTGGTTTTGAGATCTCATGGCAAGCCCACCTAAATTCTAGCAGTCAGGATGCCTGTGCAGAAGCATCTGATACAAGGCCCTTGACCTGGGTGTGCAGCTACACAAACAGGTGGTGTGTACTCAGTCAGGGGACTTCCTTACCTTACTGTGTTCCTCTTTAGAGGGAGGAAAACCAACGTGTCCTGCTGGTACCACAAGGCTTCTGAAACAGTAAATTTTTAAACACCTGTTTAGCAGAAGCAGAATGTGCCTTAGGTTGTCTGACCAATAGTTTGCCAATAATCTGCCAGCACTTTGTCTGGCTAATACCTGTCTGACTGTGGAGTGAACCATTCTGTGTGTGCACAAGTGCATGTGGCTCACTCTCTCTCATCCAGTAGAACAGTTGAGTCAATAATGGGACAATAAAATTACTGGCTTCCTTTCCTGACTGCCTCAGGGCTTCTGGAACCATTCAAACTCACAGAATACTATTAATACCTTACCATGAAAACACCTGCACCTTTGGCTTTACTATCAGCAACTCCTTTTCTATTGCAATAAAGCAAAAACAGAGCCTGCCAAAGGCAGTTAAGGCATTCCATTTTATTTATTTACAGACAAGAGATGTAATTAAAATTGGCGGTATTACATCTACTGAATAACTGATACTACAGAGTAGCTGACTATATTATCAATACTATGCTCAGTTTATGGTATGGTGATGGGTTTTTCAGATAGTCATTTCTGAAACCTGAATTATTTTTCCTAGTGGTCTCTAATTAATGTATCCCTCTTCTGAATTCAAAGGTCATTGCCCCAGAGTAGCAAATACTTTCATAATCTGTGCTAATTTAATCCCAGTGTAATTAAATATAGTTATGTATGTGTTAGCCTTTAAAAATTAATCTAGTATTGTAACTAGAATATAATCAGTAACTGAGTAGTGTAAGAGGGAAACAAAGCCACCTTGCTGCTTAACAGCTGTGTAGCTGTTTTCAGGGCTGGGAGAAAAGAGAAATTTGAGTTTATTTAAAGCACTCCTAACTCTGTTGATATTACTAATTGAATGATTTTTATATTGCATACCATGACTACTTAACCACCAAAGCTGAAAAATGGTGATCTCATAATCTTTAAGTTTCTGTCCTAGACCTACTCTCTTTAGTTCTGCATTAAAAACTGGTATGATGTAGCCCACTGTCGAGGCCCAACTTCTTGTCCAGCTCTTTTTTTTCCTCTTTTCATTACCTTCTCACTTTGAATTTGGCCATATTTAATACTGTTTTTGGAACAAAGTTTCCATGACTTTGGTGGTTTTCCTAAAAAGATATAGGTGCCTTGGTTTTCATTCTTCCATTTAAGGATGGTGTACTGTGTAAGTTACATACCATTACCATTAAATGCACCGTGTGTGATCTGCATCTGGGTATCTAGTTTCTTCTCATTCCTCCTTACTCACTGATGCTAGTTACCTATTGCTTGTGGATTTGGGTTTTTTATTCCTCTTCCTCTTCAAACTGGAAAATGTAGAAGAGTTGAAAACTTCATCCATTAACATTCAACTCAGGTAAAGTCATACCACTTCACCTGAGCTGAAGGTAGGAATGAAGGTAAGGACTGATTACATCAGGATGCCAAACTCTCAAGTGATGAAGTTTCTCTGTTTAGACAGAGAAAGGATGTTATAAATGCAAAGTTTTGAGGGAAGCATTTAAATAGTTTTGTTATATATGTCATTAAACTAACCTAATACCAAACCTTTGCTTTCAGGTACCACAACTTCCTGGCTTTTCCTGGCTAAAGCCCTGTCTTTCAGCATCTGATATTGTGTACATTGGTTTGAGAGATGTGGATCCTGCTGAATAGTAAGTTGGTTTAGATTAAAGGGTTTTTGTAAAGGCTGAAATCATGAGCTTGAAATCATGTTGACAAAGGTTGCTAGATTTAAGCTCAGACTGGTAATGATTCTTTTAAAAAAATATTTTAACAGCTACATTTTGAAGAACTTTGACATCCAGTATTTTTCCATGAGGGATATTGATCACCTTGGAATTCGGAAAGTTATGGAAAGAACATTGGAACAACTGATGGGCAGGTAACAAACTATTATCTGATTTAAACTACTCTTGTTGGACACCTCCTTTCCTGAAAGCTATTTAAGTGAAGGTCACTTGATGTAAGGCAGCTGTACCAAAGTGTGACAATGTCCAGTAAATAGCAAAGTCTTAGCGCTGACTTTAGTCCTCGACTTGCACTTCTTGAACTGGAACCATTTCAGTGTTTGGCAAAAAGTTACGAGACAGGTTACATGAGTCACTACAATTGCTGCTCTGTTTTATACAATTTGGTGCTGTTTCTTAAGGAATTCTGCGTTTTTCTGCAGTTTGGCAAGATGGTTGAATCAACTCAAGAGTCCAGGATACCCATTACACTTTTAAAGATACATATGGCAACTTGAATTCAGTGCTAGTATGTGAAATGAAAGTATTTGTTGGCTTCCTCCTTAAGACTGTGCTCACACAAGCTCTCCTGACTGTGGCTGCTGTTTTAAGTGCAGCTGGTGAAGTTCTGTCATCACCCCCTTACTGCAGTTCGCTACTGCTGTCTTTGCTAACCTTGTTCAAGTTTGGGGAACCTGGTCAGGGAGCAAATCATGCTGGTCTAGGAACAGGGAGGGTCAGAGGTAAAAAGGGTAACCTCTCACCACAGGTTAGGACCTGTGCTGCATGCTGTTGTTTTCTAAAGGTGTGCTAATGCTTCCTAGCTGCAGCCACCCCAAGTAAAGAAGATGCTAATCCAGATGCTTCTCCCTACGAAGCGTCTGCAGTAAGTCAGAAATATGCAGTTGTGCCACTTAAATAACTTGTGAGTGACAAGCAGTGTCCAATTTATGAAGCCGTCATTAGTTGGCAGATTTGATAGAGTAACTAAGATTTTAGGTTTGAGATTACCCTTTATTTCTTTATCAACTAGGCTACATGGTACAGTTTGGAAGCAACCTTCAACTATTGACCTGAAAAATGCTCATCTTGCTGAGCTGTCCATGAAATCCTCAGGCTTGGTGCTTCCTCCATCCTAGATGCCATGCACATCAGTGTTTCAGCCTTTCACCCTGGCTTTCTGCACAAAAGGATAAAAGGCTGGATTGTATCATACATTTCTCTACGTTTTTCCAACGAAAAAGACAAATACCAGATAAAATGGTTAGAACTAAAGTACTTCAACCAAATCACACCTGAGCATGTGCTCAGTGAAGGTAGAAAGACAAATTTCTGTTTTCCCCATGTGTACTGAGGAAGGTTCTGAGCTAAGAGATATTTCAGAGTTCAAAGATACTAAAAAGTCCTTCTAAATGTATATGGTACATTGTATGGGGCATAGAGGAAGCTTGATGCAACTTTGCTGATCAGCCTGGACCATAAGAAATGCATGTAGAAAAAGTTGAAGGTTCTGAGATTGCTTTTCGTGTTTTATTCTGTTTTAGCCGACAGAGACCAATTCACCTGAGTTTTGACATTGATGCTTTTGACCCTTCGCTGGCTCCAGCAACAGGGACTCCTGTTCTAGGTGGATTAACTTACAGAGAAGGCATGTACATCACAGAGGAGATACACAACACAGGTAGGAGCTGACCAGCAGTATGGGGCTAAGGACAGGACAAACTACATAGAGCTCATGTTGGTTGTTTTTCCTGCATAACTAGATGAGATAAATGTAGTCAAAGATGCCTGTAAAGTCAATCCAACCTTCAATAAGGGAAAAAGAAGTCCTGTGGCTGGGCAATACCCTTGGTGCTGGAAACAGCTAAACCATCAACAATTTCAGCTTACAAAAAGGAAATAAAATGCACAATGAGTTAACAACTAATGTAAAAAATCCTAATCCTAAACATGGGAGGTGAGATGTAAAAATGGGCATCCAGAATAAAAAAATGGGTGCAAACCATTTTAAACAGTCAGAAGTTCCGTTCTAGGATTCAAGGTTAACAATCAAACTTTCACAAAATATACTGCAGTTGACTTGATATATGAGGACTTTTCATCTTATGCCATGGAGGTTTTATTTGATGTGTTTAAACAGTGTTACTTGCAGTAAAAGAAGGAAAAAATCCCAGCCAGACAATGTAGTCAATAGAATCATAAACAGAATAGCAAAAGAATACTAGGTGAGACTATTTTTATATCCCCTCACTTGGACTGGGAGAAAACAAGATAAAAACCATTCTTCTCATAAATGTGTATGGAATGTCAAACTTATTTTTCCTGAATGCTTAAAAGCATGAAGGGCTGAGGTAGTGGTGATGTAAGAAAGAACCAAGTTAAAAACACAGACTTGCATCTGAGAACAGTAACCTCATCCCTCACCTGAGAGCCAATCTCTTACCTGTCCAAGGGGTAGAGTAGGTCACAAATGCAAGTACCAGACTTGCTGCAGTGAATACAAAGGTACTAATGAAACCGGGGAGGTTGTACGCTCTGTCAGAGTAACAAAGCTGTGAATCACTTTCACAGGAATGCTCTCAGCTGTAGACATGGTTGAAGTCAATCCATTGCTTGGAGCTTCTCAAGAAGCAGTGAATGCAACTGCTAGTCTTGCAGTCGATGTGATAGCAACGTGCTTTGGGCAGACAAGGGAAGGAGCACACATTGCTTTTGATGGACTCCCAACACCCAGTTCTCCAGATGAATCTGACAGTGAAGAGCAAGTGAGGATTTAAGACCCCAAAGCATCGGATATATGGGACATTACAGAGCTGTGCTGAGGCACTTGAGTGGATAATTGTCAACACTTGGCAAATACTGTTAACTTCTCAATTTTTAAATAAACTAGCTTTTACATTGATCAGTGGCTACTTTATTACATACCAAGATTTATTCTTTAAGTATATACAAAATGAGACAATAAAATACTTATTACCTTCTTATTAATCTTACCAGTAGTTCAAGTCTGTCTCTGCATTTTCCTTTTATTCCCATTTTCTGTCTTTCTAGTGTCAGTACAGTTTCAGGTGAATGTGCTGTCTCATGACTCAGTTCAATCCTCAGACAGGCAAAGGGAACAGACAGTCCATCCTGTTCCTCAACAGGAAAAGTGGAAAAGCTCATCTCTATCATGAAGATTCATCTGCGGAAAAACCTGTAGTAGACCACACCTCCTAGGATGGCCAGTTCCAGGATGATGATAATTGACAGCAACAACTTATTAGTGGCTACTCTAGAGGTAAAAAAGAAGAAAAAAAATAAAAATCCAAGACAGAGTTTCCCCTCCTTGTTTATGAAAGCAGATTCTAGATCTAGATCACCATCTTACCTTCTCTAAGTATAGCCCCTGTTTTAGCTAGACCACAAAGTGTTTTTCAAATAGCTCTTGGCAAGAGAAAGGGGACAAATTCAGCAATTTACTACCCAAGTTTTCTTAGAAATTCTCTTTAAATCTTCTCTTTCAACAGTAGCAGTTCTGTCTCTTGTCCTCTGCCCCACAAAAGGCAGAACACTGCTCTGTATGTGCCTACTCATTCAGTTAAACAAAAGGGAAAACAACACTTGGAAGTCCTTAATGTCACTTAAATGCTTAATCTTTTACTGTCTCTTAAAGACATTTAAATGCTAAAACACTCACTGTGATGCTTTTCTTTGGACTTACCTAACATCTCAAAATAATAATGCACTTTTACTACTGAAAATTATACAGTTATAACTTCCTTCAGCAACAACTATAAAGCAAAGCATGTTAAGGGATAAGTACCTACTGGAAATACAATCCATGAACTGTTTTGTAAGGCCAACTCAACAATATAGTTAAGAAACTGCAAATCCACTTAAGCAGCCAAGGCCTTAACCATCAAAATAGTATATGATGAAGCTCAGAGGGTCTCACAGGATAGCCGAGCTACTCTAGGGCAGTGCTTAGGCTAAACAGATTTGTCTGAGTCATCAGACATCTAACTTGCTTAATGCTGCAGTGATTCCTGGCACGACTTCTTCCAACCTGAATAAGCAGAAGTTGCAGCTAAAGCAACCATTAGCAATTCACTGTAATTTGCTTATATCCTCACCACAGTTTGGATGGTTAAAGATCCCTCATTATCCTGACTGAGCAGCACAAATTTAGTACTGTTCACCTGCCTGTACTCCATTAAGTAATTACCAGGGAGAAAAACCACACCAATTAGCATCTGCATGTAGGCACACATGTTTACATATTCCCTAAAACCTCCCCGTGGTTCCAGCCGACAGTCTTACTTTTTTCTCCCTAAAAGCAGCAGCCAACAATGCTCCAAGCTGCTCTTGGTCATGCTACTCACCTCCGGGACATTGAACGTAGAATCTTGCGACTCTTGCTCAAGTTCTCACTTGTATTCACCAACTAAGAAGAGACAGAAGTTACTCGAACAGGACAGAAATCAGTTGAACAAGCATACACCAACTCTCTAAAGGTGCCCTTGAAAGCAGCTGGTGTTGAAATGCTGCAGTTAATAATGGGACCAAGGATAACCATATACTCTCAAAATTCAGAGACAACATTCCTTTCTACACACAATACCACCTGGAAGCATTGCCTCTTTTCTAAGGAGGAAATAAGACTTTTGTGTATACTTTCCTTTAGATACAAAGATATGCAATTGAAAGACCATTTTCTGCCCCTTAAGTTAATCTACAAATATCAGAAAGTTGGTATCAGCTCCTTTCATTAAATTTAATTTCATTTTTCTAGTTGCTGACACCAGAAGAAAACTATACTCATATGTTCCCTCCCAGTGCATACCAAACTGCTTGAAATAGCATTCAATTTCCAGCAAAGAAAGAACCGTGTTGTGTTCAGAGCAACCCAGTGCGTAGGAGCTCTGAGCTGTTAACAGATAATGCATTTCAGCTTTGTCATGTTCAGGAATTAACTGTCTAGAATATCCAGCCAGCTATTAAGTGATTCAAAGAAATTCACTCAGCATTCAAGTTGATCAGTGTTAGGTCACATTCCTTTTTCTTCAGTACTGGAGAAGTACTGGGGACAATCCTCCATAAGTACTTCCAATGGAATTACAAAAGCAAAAACCTTATATTTTCACAGGTTGCTTCACAGTCATGTTAAATCCTGCCTTTCCATGACTCCTCCCTAAGTCCTTTGTTTCTAGTCCATAAAAATCCTTTGTATGATGCATCCTTTTCGTCTTGGATTAATACCTTCCCAGCCTTGAATGTCAAATGCTGATTGATTACCTGTCAGTTTGAAGAGACACATCCTATCTACTTGCAAAAGTTCTTTTCCCAGTCTGTCTTTACTTACAAAAACTATATCCTTACACTAGCTCTTTATTAGCTATATTTCTACTTAAGTGTTAGTCTATTAAAATCTGAAAAATTTAAACCTTAAAGGAAAAACTTATTCACAGTAATAAATCTAGGCTTAATTAGGAATGTACAAGATTTAGCAGCCTTTTCAATATACAACATTGAAATACAGCTCTTTCAGAAGCATGTGATGAAGTGAGGTTACAGACCAATAAAAAAGGTGTTGCCTCACAGACAGAGGCAGGATTCATGATGGATGGCCACTGGTTTCCATGTAAGATTTCGCTATTCCATTTCCAAACCTTCTAGGCAAGTGAAGGGTAAGCCTGGGCACTTACATCACAGACACCTGCCCGCACAATTCCTCTGTGGTTTAAACTACTGCCCTCAACTGCAAAACAGGTCCTGTACGTATGTCACTTTGCACTGAGATGGGCTGGATGAAGCTAGGAAGAAGACTACCAAGTCCATGCAGAGCTTAGTAGCCAATCTTCACTAAAAAAGAACAAGCAAGAAGAAAGCTTGCTTTCGGCTGGAACGTGTGGTTCACACAATTCAGCAATAATTGCCTAAAAGGGTCACAATAGAAGTCACAGACAGAGTTTAGTGATGAACATAGCAGTGCTGGACTAATGGCTGGACTTGGTTTTAAAGTTCTTTTCCAACCTAGACAATTCCATTCTTCTATGAATAATCTGTTGATAGACTAAGACATGAAGGACTGTAATATTTTTTATTAGAAAAAGAACAAAAACTATACCTACAAATCTTAAGATCAATTCCCTTTCCTGCTCTCCAACCCAAATTTGGAAACAGGACAAATCAAATTCTGACTGAAATTATGGAGCTACTAAAATTAAAAAGCTACAGGCTTTGTTGCAGTGAGTAGAGACAACGCCCAAGAAAAGGGGTATGCTTCCTGTTTTGACAGCGTCCCCCTGCAAGTCACTCAGCTAAAAGCTTGACACTCAGATCCCGTGTACACACAGAAAATTTCATCAGCTTGTTACTTCAGAATTCTCAATTTTCCATATATGTGTAAACAAAATGAGTGAACTCGTTTTTGAAGCTCTCACAGTAGAAGCAGAGATTCCTGAACCAAGGATAAGGAACGGGCATCTTGTCTGACACCACTGTTTCCCTCTCTACAAATATTGGAAGGATAGTAATTGTGCTTTTACTGAATTTAATTTAATTATAAAAACTTATTTCCCAAGTCTAAACTTTTACTAGTAAGCTAGTGGCGGGCAACTCCTTAGCAATTTTTTAATCTGTAATATTTTCAGTAATACTATTTTTTTAGTGGGTTTATAAGTCTAATATCTAATCTTGCACAGGCACAGCAGCAGACATTTGACCACCACGCTTTGGGCCCATCTACAGTAATTATTTTCCTTTTAATGAGGACAGCATAGAAATGTGGCAGCCTGCACTTGGTCTGTAGAAGCATCCAATTGGATTAGTATGTCTAAGGAGGTGTCTCAGAGTAAATCCTGGCATACAGTTCCCACTAACCTAACATCAGGTTGTTTCAAAGCAATGCCCCCAGTCTCCCTGCTTACTCTGCTCTTGGTGCGTTCCAGCTGCTCCCGCTGCTCCCCCAGTTCTTCGATTATATCGGTGCCAATCTGATCTGTTTCAGCAGCAATTCGGTGCGAGCGCTCAATGCTCTGACTGGCTCGGTTCAGACTGTCTGTGCCCTGGAGAAGCAGCACCCTCTGTGACTGCAGATTAGTCTGAAAAAGAAGGTATGATTAACTATTAAGCACAAAGGCAGAAGTATTAGGCTTCTGACATATTAAAAAGTGAGGATGTGACTCCATAGGGCATCCATTTGTATTAGCTGTACATGCTGCTTATGTTAACTGATGTAGCCTGGTCAGTTTTGACAGCACCTTGTTCACATGGTAAGATTATGGCCAAATCTGGTTAAATCTCAAAAAAGAGATTTTTCTCACTGCTAAAGAGTTAAAACAGTTACAAAAAACTACCTTTAAAACAATTTACTTTTCCATCAAAGAACATTTACATGAAAATTTTTCTTTCCAGATGCTAACTTTTCCTTCCATTCATATCTAAAGTCAGCCTTATTTGTGAATTCACATTTGGTTGCCAGGGAGATCAGTAAGAGTTTACAGTCAAAAGGATTAGGAACAAACAGCACTAACAGATGGCCTGCTAAGTAACAAAGATCATCTTTTCATGCCAGTAGCCCAGGCTAGTGGATAAGGAATGTTTGCTGATCTTGGGATCAAAAGGTAGCTCAAAATAAAGTACTTTCTTAAGCTTCAGAAAGTCTAATCTACCACCCTACTCTCAGGTTTTAAAGGATTTGGTCACAAGGAATCAAATGGCTAAATTTCCCAAGGTACCGCAGAAGGAAATACTAAGCAAAGAGCCTCCCTCAAACCTTCCTTATCTAAGGCAAACAAACAAAAAGCCCACCTCCATGAACTTTCTGTACAGATCACAGCACTTTGAAGATAATGATGAGATTCAGTCTCACTAGCTCAGGTATCTCTAAGCATATCTGGTAAACAAAGATACTGGTGTAATTCTTGCACTGTAGCAGCAAAACCATGGTGAACAAAGTGCTAGAGGATCTAGAGCTCTTATATTTGCTTGAAATTATTTACACCAACATTGCTTAGAAGAGAATTCTACCAAAGAACGTATACAATGCATGATTCACACTTTGCTAGTTGTGGAGACTAAAACTAGATAAGTTATCCATTTTTTTCAGTAGCATCACTTTTATGTTTTCACTTCTGTAGGGGATGATTGAATGAAGCATTTCAGTACAGAATGTTGTGCATGTTACTAGCATGGCTTTGAAGAAGTTCCATTTTCATTACACACCTATGTTTGTTTTAGAACAAAGAAACTCTCCTCTGAGTTCCAGGTAATCTCTTCTCCTCCCTGAGATGCTTGTGTTACATGCAGAGAGATATACAGGGAGTTTTAAAAGCACAGAAGCGTTTAAAGTAGAAACACTGTAAACAATCAATATATCTGCAATATTGTTTTTAAACAATCATAGTAAAGTTAAATAAAATTTACATCTAATCCTTACACTCTGTTCATTTTCTGTGGAGAAGATTCCATATTTTATATCGCCTTGATTTGCATGGCCCAATCCCAAATCTGTGCTTCTCAGCTCTCTCTGGAACATGGACAGGTCTCTTCTGTATGCCCGGATTTTGCTCATCATTTGGTTGCGGAAAGGCAGAGGAGCATACTTCAGTTCTTCCTCCATTTCCCGCAGCTTTAACAGAAGAAAGGATGTTTATTTTTTAAAGCACCAAATCTATCCTTAGCAGCAGCTACACTCAAAACTCACTACCACATGAAGGGATTCACATGTTTCCGTGGTTTTATTGGACTGGGTGAGCGGGATTAACACCAAACCCTATACTCCTATTTAGTATCAAGTACAACACACTGCCCAGTGCTGATCAGCCCACATGGATTTTCAGACATGCAATGCCTTCAAGGAAAAAAAAAGTTGCCAAGCTTAAATATGCAATTTTTTCCCCCTTGAGACATCACACTAAACTCCAAAATTTGCAGTTCTCACTTTTTTGTAGTTTAAGCATTTATAGGATGGGTACCAGCTTTCTATCACATCTGTGCAACATAGACAGAACCATAGACTGGTTTTGGTTGGAAGGGACCTTAAAAGATCATTTTGTTTCAACCCCCATGCTGTGGGCAGGGGCACCTTCCACTAGACCAGGTTGGTCAGAGCTACACCCAACCTGGCTTTGAACACTTCCAGGGATGGGGCATCCACAACTTCTCTGAGCAACCTGTTCCAGTCCCTCATATACCCTCCAAATAAAAAATTTCCTAATATCCAATCTAAACCTAGCCTCTGTCAGTGTAAAGTCATTACCCCTTGTCCTATCACTACATGCTCTTGTAAAAAGTCCCTTTCCCGCTCTCTCATAGCGCCCTTTAGGTAATGAAAGGCTGCAATAAGGTCACCCCAAAGCCTCCTCTTCTCCAGGCTGCACAATCCCAATTCTCTCAGCCTCTTTTCATAGTAAAGGTGCTCCATTCCTCTAATCATTTTCATGACCCTCCTCTGGACTTGCTCCAACAGGTCCATGTCCTTCCTGTGCTGGGACCCCAGAACTGGATGCAGCACTCCAGGTGGGGTCTCACAAGGGCAGAGTAGAGACTCAGAATTCCCTCCCTTGCCCTGCTGCCCACGCTACTTTGGATGCAGCCCAGGATGCAATTGGCTTTCTGGGTTGCAAGTGCACATTGTCGGGTCATGTCCAGCCTCTCTCACCCATCAGCACTCCCAAGTCCTTCTCAGCAGGGCTGCTCTCAATCCCTTCATCCCCAGCCTGTATTGATACAGGGGGTTGCCCTGACTCAGATGCAGCACCTTGCACTTGGCCTTCTTAAACCTCATGAGATTCCCACAGGCTCACTTCTCAAGCTTGTCTGGGTCCCTCTGAATGGCATCCCACCCTTCAGGTGTGTCAGCTGCACCACTCATCTTGGTGTTGTCTGCAAATTTGCACTTGATCCCACTCTGTATGTTTTTAATGAAGTCATTAGCATCAGTTGCAATACAGACCCTTTCTGAGGGAAAGCACTTGTCCCTGATGTCCACTGGGACTCTGAACCGTTGACCACTACCCTTTGGATGTGACCACCAACCAATTCCTCATTCACCTAATGGTCCACCCATCAAATCCATGTCTCTCCAATTTACAGACAATGATGTTGTGGGGCACCATATCAAAAGCTTTCCAGAAGTCCAGATAAATAACATCTGTAGCCCTTCCCTTGTCCATCGAAGGAGTCACTTCCTCATAGAAGGCCACTGGGTTGGTCAGGCAGGACTTGCCCTTGGTGAAGCCATGCTGGCTGTTGCAAATCACCTCCCTGTCCTGCATGCTTTAGCATATCTTCTAGGAGGGTCTGTTCCATGACTTTCCCAGATACGGAGAGCAGGCTGTTCTCAGGGTCCTCCTTTCTACCCTTTTTAAAGATGGGTGTGATTTTTCCTCTTTTCCAGTCACCTGGGACTTCCCCTGACTGCCATGACTTTTCTAATACCTTGGACAATGGCTCAGCAACTACATCAGCCAATTCCATCAGGACTCTGGGATGCATCTCATCAGGTCCCATAGACTTATGTATGTTCAGGTTTCTCAGATGGTCATGGACCTGGTCACCTCCTAAAGGAAGAACTTTGCTCATCTTGCAGTCCACTCACTCAAGAGGTGTGAGAAGACAAGGTTGCCATTGAAGAGTGGGGTAAACAAGTTGTTGAGTACCTGAACCTTCTCCTTGTCCAGATCCAACGCACAGATAGGCATGCTACTCTATTCACACACTGAACATCCAAGCTTGGCAACTGGAGCTAGGATTTGCAAACCCTGAGATTCTGGAGGAATGAATTTTCACATCAACTTCTAGTGACAGTTGTAACAAATTCATAATGCTTAAAGCTGTATGTGAACATGAGCTCTCTCACAGTATGGATAAACCCCAGAAGTTAGGGAAATAAAGCATTGTGTTCAGCTGTGGTTCAAAAACAACTGAACAAATAGCACATGAATATGAAAAGAAAGTTGAATCCATAATGTCTGGCTTAAAAAGACAAGTCGCACAGCTGTTTTGGTGCTGTTCCTTGTCACTGGCTGCCCAGGAACCCTATACAATAGAGGTTTCAATATTCAAGGTACCTGATACTTAACCATCAGACTATTTTAGAAAGATCAGATGGGCTAAGACCAACATCAGGGGTTGCTTCAGCAAAGCGAAGGCAATATCAAAACCAAGCACTCAAAAACCTCTCAAAACGCACATAAGAATATTTGCCATAGTTATGTATCTATATAAACAACAGTCTTGACAAACATAGACACAACTACCAGAGCAATTAATCAAACATTAAAAGAATAAAACATGCATCCCAGAATAGGATCCACAAAAAAGCAACATTTGTAAGTACTGTCCTTCTTAAGGCAGCAGTATTTCAAATGTCAGGAAGGACAGAAGCCCAGCCCTGCACTTACTGTCTCATTGGCTTCACGCTGTTTCTCATCGAATTCTCGAACCAGTTTTTTCTTCTCCTCTATGAAAGAAAAAGCAGTATGTCACACAAACTACAGAGAAATGACAACAGAACTCCAACTCAATCCATTAAAAACAAGGAAGCTGCCACAGACGGCTGATTAGAGAGACACCAGGTAAAAATTTAACTCAAACAGGAAGAGCCTGTTATGACTTTTCAGAAGGGAGTGGGACAAGAGAGCAGACACCACACTTCCAAATGCTGACTACTACCTCTGGTAGACAAAAGTAGTGATTTTCCAAATCTGAAATATTTTTTCTTGTTGAGAAATGATCGAGAGAACAAAGACATAGCTCTCTAGAAGATTTGATACAAAATAGTAAAGTTTAGACCATGGGAAAGAACAGGATGATAGATCAAAGAGTATCATGCAAGTACAGGATGAGAGATCAGAACAGAACAGGAGGATAGACCAGGCCATAAAAGTTACAAAGCATGAAGGACTAACCCTGTGAATCTGTAAACCCTTATACTGTGAGAATAACAATTAACTATGCAAGTGCCAAGAAGATTATGTCATACATTTTAAGAAACATATAAAAGCCTGCTTGTAGTTCAATAAAGTTGAGACTTGCTTATCAATCACATTGATTGTGTGTCTTGTCTCCCTCTCCGCATTATTTTCTGACTTACTGTTCTCCAATGTCCACTGAAATTGCGTGTTGAAAAACATTTATTGTGAAAGAAGAGCAAAGAGAACATGCTGGTAAACAGCTCATCAGTATTTCTTATTTTTTGCAAATATTTGACAAGATTACTGAAGGCTGAAACTATAATTTGGACTTCAACAGAACATCAAGTCAGTCTAGGTTTCCAAGTGAGCCCTGAGGTTCCTGGCAAATCCAGCACTCTGCATTCTCGTGGTCATAAGATACCTGGGTACATGGGGTAAGCATTCTGGAGTTCTCTCAGATAAAAGATGCCATCCAGATATCGCCTCAGGTTCACAGATTAAAGCCCAAAGGCCTCCCTCTTCTGGAATGACATTAGTTGTTTGGATCAGCCAACAAAACTATGCATTTTAGTTGTTTGAGACAGCCATTTACTAAGATCCCTGTCCCTCAGGTGCTGGACACCAAAGTTTCACTGCTGTTAACTCTATTTTTAAACAAAACTTTAAGGCGTGTATTTTTCATGTGTTAAAAACCTATCATACCTCTCTAACATCCATGATCAATGAATGTATAAATCTGAAACTTCCCTTATCTCAACAGAGCCAAAACACAAGTTCTGTAAGCTTTT
Source organism: Campylorhamphus procurvoides (assembly GCA_013396655.1). Classification (NCBI taxonomy): domain Eukaryota; kingdom Metazoa; phylum Chordata; class Aves; order Passeriformes; family Dendrocolaptidae; genus Campylorhamphus; species Campylorhamphus procurvoides. Next base: position 818,954 of record WBMV01005836.1, on the reverse strand, counting down.
GCAAAAGAACTGAAGATGAACAACAGAGGACTCTTGTAGAGTAGTGCAAATGAAACCAAATTTTATCAGAAATCTGATAAATATCCACCCAGCCTAACATCTCTCTCAGAAGAGTACAATTCAGTCTTAAATAAAATTATCGGTAGCAAAAAGTGTAGACTGTCATCTTGGTAAAAATCCTCTAATTTGATTAAAGACAAAATTAAATACAACACTATAAAAATGTAATTGTAGTAAAAAAACCTACTTGATGGTACCATTTGGTAAACACAGTCCTCTGCAAAAGAAGCAGCTTTTAAACCACTGAGGTCCCAACAGAAAATAGGAAAAAATCTGAAGTGATCAGAACATTATACAGCTCTTCTCACACACACAACATACCTAAACTGTTGGCTTTCCTTCTCAGTTCAAATTCATAGAAAGCCCCAGAATTTGAACTGTAGAGAACTTAAGACAGAATTGAAAACTGTCATCTTCGGGGATGTTCGGCTCTCACTTAGTGCACAGAATTACAGACTAAGCTACATCAGGACATCAGCTGGTACCAGGAAATGCAGCTTCACATCCCAGTTTATTCAGGAGGAAATGCTGACATATGAGGTTCCTAAATACACTCTCCTCAACTTCCGTGATTTGCCACTGTGTACAGTTGTGCTGATGCCCTTGTTTGTGTAGCTGGGTTGCAAGTGAAATCATGGACATGAACTGCAGACAAACAGCCTTCAGAAGTCAGCAATTTGTTTCATACAGCTCATTTCACTAATGTGATTGAAGCAGTGCCCTCTTAAACCCACTGCTGTCTCAAACTCATGGAAACCCAGCCCAGAACTGGAAAAGGGCATTTCCCTGCTGCATGTCCCCTGTGCGGACTAAGAAGATGCTGAACTCATAAACCTGCAGCCAAAGAAATACCACCTTCCAAAAGGCATAGAATCAGGGGGTGCTTTAGGAAAGCCCAGTAGCAACAGCTTGAGACTTTTTTGCCTGTAAGCCAACAAGAAATCTGGCAACGTGGCTTGAAAGTGTTTCACTGTATCAGTGCAGTGCTCAGAACTGCCAGAACACACTGGGCAGTTCAGTTCCCATCACTCCACACTGAACTGCGACTCAAAGTACACGGGCACAACTCTTAAAATGCAGCTGAAGTACCTACGCCACAGCAACATCACCTGCATGCTCATCAGCATTTAACTGATCTATTTCAAATCAGTTAGAAATGAATTCAGTTGTAAAGTACAGCTAACTCAGTTATTTAGAGGAAAACATATATATTTGAAATGATCCAGGCTGTTCAAAACGCCTTCTTACAAATTTGGAAGGAAAAAAAAAAGTGTGTTTTTAGAGTTAGGAAGTTTTCATCTTGTTTATATAGTGAAACAGCATTTCCAAACCTTTCACCCTCAAAGATGTCCCATGGACTACAGACTGTCTTCCCTCAAGTTTTAGAAAGTGTTGATCACCTTAAAGGAATATTCCAATACCTTTTATTGCCTTCCTGAATGTTTCAGGAACAAGTAATCTAAAAATTAAAGATATACTTCCTTCCCTCTAAGTACAAGAAGCAAACTAAACACATTAGGAGAGTGGAATGCCTCCACCAGATAGACAAACTCCTGATTTATCTTCAGCTTGCTTAGAAACGCTTTAAAAAAAATATCATCAGGATTTTTGCAGGAGTAAATTTAAAGAGTAGAACAGTACTATTAAAATTCCTTAGCACATCTAAAAATTCAGCTTGCAATTACTTGTAATCTGTTGGGAAAAAAAATACTAAAAAAAGCATTACAAAATCTGTTGCCTGTAAATACTCCATTTAAGCCAATGGCTCAGAACTTAATGCTCAAGACTACCCCAGTTTCAAGGAAATCTGACACAGTTTTACTTCACCAAGAAATTGGCTGCTCCCCTTCCTACAGGGGAATAAGGATTTCTACCAGAAAGGGTATTTCTTCTTTTATGCTTTTTATCCTTGCTAACCACTGGTGAAATTAAATCAGCTTTGAAATCTGTCATTTGCAGGTTTGAACATCTTTCTTGCACCAAACTGTCTGGAAATGCTTATGACAAAGACTGTGACCCTGAATTTAACTCATTATTAAACAAACAGCCAGGTAAGAAGCTTTTCATAGCCTAGCACAGACTGGTATATTCTGAACAAACCATTTTTAGGATTTTACACAAAACTGAACATTTGTGGGAGGATGAAGACTCCTGCAGAATGCGGATGACAGTCCCTACTCATCGCTGGGGTACAAAACCCAAGCTGAGCTGCAGCAGCTCATGACAGCCATGTATCACGTCTCTCAGGGGAAAGGTTTAACCAGAGGCATTTGGTAACACTGGCAAAACTCTCCTTGTCAGATCACTTCCCCTTCCGGTTCTCAGAGCCCTGCCAAGTATCAGGAACTGAATTAGAAGCACAAAGCCCTACAAAAGTCTTACAAGTCTTCTGCCAGAGAGTTTTACCTACTGGTGTGGTATGAGGAATACTCGTAAAATCAGGTTGTGCTTCGAATACCACTTTGTATGGCTAGATAGACAGTTTTCTATTTTGTGGGTATGTAGTGCACAAATCAGACTTTGAAAACAGCCATTTAAAATACAGAACTTCTTCAGTAAGACTACAGATGCTTGTGGGCAGCTGTGATAATAAAAACTACTTTTAATTCTGCTGATGAGATTTTAAACAGAGCTCAACACACGCACAAAAAAACAAAACAAACCAAAAAGCACGGGGGATAATGGAAAGCCAACCCCCCCAAAGCACTGCAGTTGTTACAGAACCAATTAGGTTAGAAAAGACCTCTGAGATCAGAGTCCAACCTGTGACCAAGCACCACCACGTGAACTAAGTGCCACGTCCAGTCTTTCCTTAAACACCTCCAAGGACAGTGACTCCACCACCTCCCTGGGCAGCCCATTCCAATATCTAACCACCCTTTCTGCGCAAAAATTCCTCATGCTGTCCAACCCAACCCTGCCCTGACGCAGCTTCAGGCCATTTCCTCTGCTCCCGCCGCTGGGTACCGGGGAGGCGAGGAGAGCCCGCCTGGCCAGCCCCTCCTCTCAGGGCTGTAGAGTCATGGGTCACCCCTGAGCCTCCCCTTCTTCACGCTAAATAACTCCCGTTCAGCTGGAAACAGGATGAAATACCATCCAGTAACACCCGCTTCTCAGAGGAGCCGCCGTGAGCTCAGCACGGCCTTGGGGCTGCAGTGCCGGCCCAGAGGAGCCGCTGAGACTGCACAACTGCAGAGGCACCGGGAAACGGCAGAGCCCGAGACACGGCAGGGCCGCCCGGCCCGTCCCGGCAGGCGCCCTGCAAGTGCAAACCGCCCCGCACACCGGGCCTCGGGGGAGCGGCGCCCAGCACCCCGACACGGCCCCGACACAGAGGGGCCCGGCCCGGCCCGGAGGGGGCCGTGCCTGAGGGCGGCCGGGCCCGCTCCGAGGCTGTCCCGCCCGGCCCCGCCGCCTCAC
>WBMV01005836.1:785337-814730 GCA_013396655.1 Campylorhamphus procurvoides | reverse complement strand
CCTTCCCGGGCACGGCACGGTCGGGATGGGACGGGCCGCACCCCTCGGGCCCGGGGCGCAGCGCCCAGCCCCGGTGCCGAGCGAGCGGCGCGGCTCTGGGCGCCCGGCCCCCGCAGGAGCCTGAGGTGACCGGCGCCGCCCCCTCTTGCAGGAGGTATGTCGCTGGAGGACGGTGTAAATCGACGGCAAAGCTGGAGGGGAAGGTGGCGATAATCACGGGAGCCAACACAGGCATCGGGAAGGAGACTGCCAGAGACCTCGCACGGAGAGGCAAGTCACAGTCCTCATCAGCCGGCATCTCTGTGCGGCTGGGATGGCCGTGCCTCCGTGTCAGCAGTCCCTTTTCTGAACCTAAGGGAGGAGTGTCTTATACTTACATTGAAGTGATTTGGGTTCCAGAATTACTGCCCATGAGCCCACGTGTTGCTCTTCCGGAGGCTGTAACCACCACGGTGCAAGTCCCCAGTTCCTCAACTGGTTTCATTGCTTGAACTCCAAAAATGTGCCTTGGGTATGTGCAAATGCTCTGCACTGCAACTGGTTTCAGAGGACTGGGGATGTTCCTAGTATCACTGGGTTCTGTTTGTATGAAGCTGGGAAATGCTGTAGGTCCACCGCTGTGTTCTTTAGTTATTCATGTTTCAAGCTAATTTGGTTTTTTTGGGTAACTGGTAAGAAGATTAAATTACCTGTTCACAATCCGTTTAGAAATTACGCAGGTATCCAAGTACCTTTAGGTGCCCCTGGCTTGACGTTCCCATTATAGGGGCAGCTATAACCCTATCACACCAGTGTTGTGTGTGGTACACACTCCTGACCTGGGAGAGCGTGGACAGAGGCACTTCAATGTGTTTTCTTGGTCTGAAAGCATCCTTTTGCTGAACAGTAGCTCACAATAAAGTGTAGGAAATGCTTTGTCCCTTCCAGCTGCTCCCTTAGTGATGCCAGTTCCCTGAGAAACAATATATTGTTTGTAATCACTGTGTGTAGTCAGCCTGCTTATTGTAGCCTTGATCATCCAGTGAGCTCCAGTGATCTGTTTCTGTTCTTGCTGTTTTCCCCTCCGTTCCTTGCAGGTGCAAGAGTGATTATTGCTTGCAGAGACATAGCAAAGGCAGAAGCTGCAGCCAGTGAAATCCGAGCTGAGACAGGGAACCAGCAAGTCATTGTGAAAAAGCTGGACCTGGCTGATACAAAGTCCATCCGGGAGTTTGCTGAGAAATTTCTAGGAGGTACAGTCTATAGATCCTTCTTTTCAATGAGAATATTTTACCAAATCACTGCCCTGCATATCTCTGTACCATGTTGGCTACTGTGGTTCATAGCAGGGGCAGGTCAGAGGCCATAAGCCACTTTGTGGTAGAAGACTTATCCTTTTTTAATGGTGATGTTGCTGCAGCTCAGACAGCAAGAGGTTTTTTGGCTGACTTGTGCTACCTTCTTGTCTGTCTTCATTCTCTGTTTCCTTGTTTAAGGATGTATGTTGTTTCTTGCAGAGGAGAAGGAACTCCATATTCTCATTAATAATGCTGGGGTAATGTTATGCCCTTATTCCAAGACTGCTGATGGCTTTGAGATGCATCTGGGAGTCAATCATCTTGGTAAGGCCAGTGGAATCATGTTAGTACTCAATGTAGAATCATAGAGTGCTTTGGATTGGAAAGGACCTAAACGATCATTGTCTTTCAACATCAATATATGTGGCAAAATGCCAAAGGAAAATCCTGCTTTCAGATTTGCTCTTCCTCATCCTTCCTTCCTGGGGGAGGATGGAAGGCCAGAGTTAGAGTTCTGGAGATGCAATGCAGTGTATTTGCTTTTTACGGATCCAGTTAAGTATCTGTATTTGTTATTTGGGATATTTTGAAATGTATGCCAGGTCCAGCTTTTTGAAGATGAGAAGCAGAACTTAGAAGGTCTCCGAAAAGTTCAACTGTTAACTGAAGTGGGTTTTCCTTTTCCTGGACTTGAAATGAGGGCAGCAGTGAGATACAACATATAAACAAGCAGGGGAACCCTTCAGAAAGGGATGACCTTTCATCTCGCTTCTAGGCCATTTTCTGCTGACTTTCCTGTTGCTGGAACGTCTGAAGCAGTCTGCCCCAGCCCGCATCGTGAACGTGTCCTCGCTGGCTCATCATGGAGGCCGGATCCGCTTCCACGATCTCCAGGGTGAGAAGAGCTACAATCGTGGCCTCGCCTACTGTCACAGCAAATTGGCCAATGTGCTCTTCACACGGGAGCTGGCGAGGCGGCTGCAAGGCAAGTTCCAGAGGCAAGCCAAGTGTTTTTCTGCTTGGCTTTTTGAGCACCATGGATGGGGAGAGTGGATTGAGGAAAGGTCTGGAAATTGGCTGTGCAGAAATTGAATTGTTTGAGGCAAGTGTCACTGAGAACTCCTTGCAGGAAGAAAATGTCTCCTGTCTGGCGAACCAGGAGACTTGCGACACTAATTGTCTTTACAATAACAGGGCAGGGGAGTTTAGTACCTTGGCACAGTTAAATGTATCTCCTTTTTCTTTGGTGCTTGCCAGAAACTAGCTGCATCCATGCAGACAGTTGTGGTATGTGGGTAGAAGCTGGAAACAGAACTACAGCTGCAGTCTCCAATAGAAAAGCTAATACACACTCAGCTGCCTGAAATGTTGGTGGCCTGCAGAACAAGCATAAGACTGGACAGTACCTATTAAGTCACAACACTTGTCACAGTCATGTCATTCAGGCCTTTTCAAAAAGTTAAGTAGTATTCATTTACTAAAACAAAAGCAGTGTCTTCCCTAGGAAATTACTATTAATCCAAAGAAGCAGGTGGTCTCAAAAGCCTGAAGGACCCTGCTGCTATTTGAGCAGCCGGGCCCTGTAGCACTTTGTTTTGCAGAAGGCATGTAGTGACTCCAGTGGGAAAGGTACACATGACACTTGTTGTATCCACAAGTCTCTTTGTTCCTTGATAAATGAGTCTTGAAAAAGCCAGGTGCTACTTAATTGTATGACGGGTGTTCCAAGTTCCTGTGCACTTATGCTCAGTGTCCTCTTTGTGGGTTTCCTAGAGGAGTTCTGGGATCAGGCCTTTACCTTCCTGGGAGCCAATACCAAACCACTGTTGGTTTGCTTAAGAGGTCAAGTGTATCCATCACATCCAGCAAGCAGTAACTATAGAGGACTTCACTTAACTCTCTCTGTATCCAAGTCTCGACTCCTTCTTTAAGTTACAGAATATCTGCAGGTAGAATTGAGGAGTATATTACCCTTGTTTTAAAGACACTTCGATGCATACACATTTGTCCCAGACTGCTTTATTTTGCCATAGGCACTAAAGTCACAGCAAATGCTCTCCATCCTGGTTCTGTCCAGTCTGAGCTGGTCCGGCACTCATTTGTAATGACTTGGCTGTGGAAGATATTCTCCTTCTTCTTGAAGACACCTTGGGAAGGAGCTCAGACCAGCATCTACTGTGCAGTAGCTGAGGAGCTAGACTCTGTAACAGGACAGTATTTCAGGTGGGTGCAAGCTGATGAAGTGATACACTGTGGAAGGCTACCTTGTTGGCTGGGGAGTATGAGACTTACTGTCATTCTTCATTAAGAAGGGACTGGGTAAGAGGTTGTCTGGTAAGACTGAGGGTGACAAATACAAGAACGTTACCTCTACCAGCTCTGTAGTTGTGTTAAAAGAAATCCCTGACCTGTGCAACACTTCACACAATAGCAGGTCCTGTAGTGCCAGGAATATCAATGTACTCAAAGTACAGAAATGGCTGTCACATGCTCAGAGCTCTAATCTGATCTGAGACTTGGGAAAAATCACTTTTCTGTAAAACTGTTTAGTTAATGAGGTCACTTGAGTCAATCCTGGAAAGACCACTTCAGTTCTCTGTAGTTTTACTCCACTGGAGCAGAAGTGGCCTGTGCTCCCAGGGAGCTGTGAGGGCTGATGGAGCTGCAGAGCTAGGAAGTGAGATTTTCAGGTCTGGCCTGTGACCAATAACTTGATTCTCCAGTGTGACAGATCCACCAGCTGGGAGGGACTCCTACTGGGATGCTTGTCAGTCTGTCCTGCAAATGATCTTGTGTAGCTGCCACTACAAAACCTGTTATTCTTGGCTACTTTGACTTAGTCCAGGACCCTGTATAGTCATGCCTTTTCCTGTCCCCAAAAGCACAGCCCTGAGCAGTTCCAAATCATCATCATCCTTGATTTGAAGACTGCCCTTTGAACAGATTCATGCAGATATGTCTGTCAGCTACCCACTGGGTGTAGAGCACTGTAACAATCTCTGTTTTTGGGAAATGAATGTGAACATTTTTCCATTTTTCCCTCTCCTCCCCTCTATGGATGCTGTTGGAGCCTTTGTATTTTTGCAGAGCTTTCCTCTTGTGATTTGTGACCAGATTATTTTCTGTAATGACTTTGCTTGATCTTTATTTGGGAGTTTGTAGGATCTTAATCAGACTTGAACATATAAATAGATGTCTTAATCCTCCCAGAATGACTGTCCATCCCAGGATAAAAATGTAGCATTTATGTGCCGGAGTACAGAAAACTTTGGTGGATTTTGAACTCATTAAAAAAAGAGAGTTTTGGACTTGGTGGAAAATCAGTAGCTTCAATAGTAATTCACAATTAACAGTGGACTAGCCTAAAAATCCTTTTTGGTTTCCAGGCAATAGAATATAAAGCACAAGTACATATCTTAAGTAAAAAATTTGCATGCCACAAGAAGAGAGGCAGAGTCCACCAGAGTAATTTCAGGAGCTCAGACTGTACACTTGAAACTCTAAAAATACACTGGGCTGAATGGAAACCTTACAAGATGCCATTTTCCTCTGTGCTCTGAAACTCACAGTTATTGCAACATCTAGCATTACAGACGAGAACACAGGATCTCTGTTCCAGACAGAATGCTGTCTGATTGCAGGAGCTGAGAAGAAAGGAGCCACAGTTCCGAGGATAATGGAAAAGGGGATAACCATACATGGTTTTTACAGTGTGATTATTCTGGGGCATATAGTGGGATGAATAGGATGGGATAAATAGTTTCAAAAGAAGGGCTGTTTGAATGGCTTTTTCATAGTGTTTGCTAGAAAAGGTGCTCCTGAAGAAGCTTGGTTAAGGTTAATAGCCCTTTTTTAGTGGTATTAATAAGAACGTATACTAAGGACATTTCTTTAAGAGTTGAAAGACAGAGCTAGACCTGCTTGTCAGTTCTTGGTGCCATTGGGAGAGATTCTTCCCCAACAACTTTCACATGGTGGCTTAGCACCAACCCTGGCTCATTTGCTGGATAGCCTCCCACTGTTCTTCAACTGGTCTTGAATTAAGCTAATACAAAATAAGTCCCTTAACACAGACATTTCAGAGTGCTAAATGCAGATGGAGATCCTGGACTTAAAAACCATAAAGGAATGTTCCTCTTACAGTGACTGCCAGCCAGCATATGTATCTGCTCGTGGCCGGGACGACGAGACGGCACGGAAGCTCTGGAATGTGAGCTGTGAGCTCCTTGGCATCCAGTGGGACTGAGCAGCGCAGAGCTTGTGTGTACCTGGCTGAGCCCAGTGATGCTTCTCCAGGGAAGAGCACTGCTGAGAGACCGCAGGAGTAGAATGCTGATACTTCAGCTGCCGCAGGGATGACACTGTGGGCACAACCTAATTTGAATTTCTGGAATACTACACTTAAGGATTGAGATTTGTAAGCAATCACTCCCTCTTCCAAGCTGGAGAACTAGAGCACTGATGCAGAGAGCAACCTTTGCTTGGGTACATCACACAACAGCCTGAGGCTACTGTCCTCTGGCTTTAGAATAGATGGGGAGGTTGCAGTCTTTGATTTAGATTGTGAAGTAAAAAAGAATTACCTTAAATAAAGTTTGCTTGACTGTTATTTTTTTTTTCTAACAGCAATAGTAAAAAGGTAGGACTCTAAACTTATGATCTAAGGTTATGTTCAGTTCCTACTCTTTGACCTGGCAGAGCGAAAGTACATTACGATATTGGATTTTCTGGCAAGTAAATGCAATACAAATGCTCTCAAGCACACAGAAACAGGTGTGGGCCTTTCTGTGCCAAGCATTAGGTAAAGTTTTTAAGTGGAATCATTTTTCTCTCTAAGTAGCTGGACCCTAGCCACTGAGGTATCTTGGCCCTAAATGCCCACTGATTGCAGTAAGTTGAGGGCTGGCATATCTTATGATAACCCTGGTCTCAGTGGGGGTGACTGGGAGATTAAAAGCTGCAGGAGTGCTGGAATTGTGTATGGCCAAGTTATCTTTTTTAAAAAATCATCTCTCCTGTGAAGCACTGAGCAAAGATGGTGTAAAAATTGTCACAGTAACCCCCCCCAGCTGCACTTTAAATGACTTCAGAACCTAGAAAAAGAGAGCAGAATGAACATCTCAATCATGTTAAAAAAATATTAAACGACTTCAGCTGAGACTTTAGCTTTAAATGACACTCAGCTGCCCAGAGCTAAACAGCTGAAGCGGGAGTTGGGACTATCCTGGTGTTCTGGTGCAGCACAGGAAGGTAATGCGCACAGAAATGCTGGCATTTGTCTGCCCCACAGTTACTGGCCTTGGCTGGTCAAGGCTGACAGCCTGCCTGAGCAGGACCACACACAGCTTGCACTTCCACAGGGCAGCTGGGGCAGTCCACACAGCAGTAGGACTGCTCCCTTGGAACTCAAGTGCTACTTGGGTGCAAATTGCTAAAGCGTGATCCATAATCAGAGATTATTTCTGAAAAAGAGTTAAGCAGTTAGAAACCAAGTGCCACAGCTCATAGGATTATCTGCTTCTGAAAAAAAGTCTGCAGGTTTTTGGACTTGCATATGAGCCTACCACTGTGACCAACTGCCAGTTTTGGAAAACAAATGCTAATTTTGTCTGGATGTTATCTATGCAGATCAGTCCTGTGCTACCTCTGAGCAATACTAAATAAAGCCATTTCCTTTTACAACAGGAAGACTGTATCTTCTTTCAGTTTACTTAGTGTTGCTGTTACCTGTGTGTAACTTAATAATGTAAAGAACTCAGTTCAGGTAACATTTTAAAGTCCATTTGTGTTTCTCCCTGTCACTCTACCTTTTTTATCTCTCTGTTTGTGCTTCATCTGGATTATGAAGCTAATTCCACCACTACAGTGCAGCAGTAGAATGCTACCTAGCATTGGAGTCTTGGCTTGGTTTCTCCCTGTGTTTCCGTAATCTGAAAGTGGCTTTCAGGAGCAAGAGAAATCATTTTTGAGGAAGCAGAAAATGTCTCTAGTGTGAAATATTTTTGTCCTTGCAGGTCAATCCTCTTGTCAAAGTCATCTGATTGTAGATTTAATGTAAGACATATTAACTACACATTTCCATAGAGAGGCAGCCACTCTTTGACCTTGAGCAAGTCATTTATACTTTTCAGCTGATCTGTAAAAAAATGAGAGAACTAAAGCTCATTTAGCTGTCTCTGAGGGAGGTCTGTAAGGGAGAGTTAGATTAACTTGCAAAGCTCTCTAAAGAGGATTACTGAGTACACGTATGAGGCTGAACCTTGCTACTGGGAGCACTTCTAAAGACGTGATGCTCCAATTTGATCTAAATGTTGAAGACACTGCAGCAGACAGATTTGGCATGACAGAACAATTATCCCCCTTCTAATTACTCTGCTAAGCCTAGCCAAAAGCAAAATGCAGATCTAGAAAGAGAGCCCCAGCTATGCTGAGATAAAAAGTAAGCAGGAGATACATTAACAGTCATAATACTTTATTCTCTTTTATCATTGTAAACAAACCTTGATCATTAATAGAGAAGTTCTTTTTAACTGGCAGTATTCAATCCCTTTTTGCTGACTAAAATTCAAAGCCTCTTGATAATTGCATTACTCACAACACAAGGCAGTTAGTCAGGATCAAAATTCCAGTTCTGCTGGTAGGAGAAAGATCCCTATGATTCCGGGTTAAGAACATCAAATTACAACAAACACAATATAAAGTGCATCAGGTACAGTGCAAAGAAGTCAGGAAGAAAGACAGGTACAGAAGCACCAGGTCTGCGTGGCAGATTCCACTCTCTGTGCTCTATACAGCTGAAGGAACTTGAGCAGAAAAGCAGGTGTTACAGAAATGCAGCTCTGGATACCCACAAACAGTAAAACCTCCTCCCCATAATTGGAGATTTTAAAAAGATTGAAGACATAGGTAGTGTCACATTTTAGGATTAGCCTAATGGCTGTAAGCTGATGGAAAGCTACGTCAGTTTGGCCAAGGAAACAAAAGCTTTCCTTAGTACTGCTCACTAATGAGATAATGCAAATCTGTGGTCAGGGAATTCTGAAAGCTTCATGTGGTCTCTTCCAACTGCTTCCCTCAGACATTTCTAGCCTTGCTCTAGTGAGCAGAGCACCTCCAAAGAGAGGTGTTTGTGTCAGTGGGGCACTGCTCTTGAAACCCTGAAGAAGATGAACAAAATTCTTTCCAACACCATGGAAGTCTGTTCTTTCATTACAGTGAGCTTGGGGTTAGTGCAAAACTCTTGACAGTTTCAATTATTTTACGTATTAAAACTATTTACAATTACATTACACTTCAGAAAACCTGTTGTTTCTTTAAGTAACTTTTTAACAAAAAAGTGAATTAGTTTTCCTTCTCCTAGTGCTGAAATACATGTAAACAACAAACACAAACTGTTGTGGAAAGCCATGTTTTGTTCTGGTTTTCTTTTTTCTGAAGGTCCTACTACTACTACTGTCTACCACACTTCTACCCATTTCTCATGTCCCAGTCAAAGCTGCAGGAAAGCAGCTGCTTTTTTCAGCATCCCTGAACACAGCCATTACATAAAGATTGCTGCTTTTTTCATAAAACTGATTAACCTAACACTTCCAGAGCAAAGCCTGTCAATATAGTCTATACAGTCTGTCCAGTTTGGTTCTATTGTACTTGACAGGGACAGATTATCCTGGCAATAAATACATAAATAAATCCCTGGGTGACAGGGATACAAGACCACCTGTTGAATTTTGCCACAGCTTGCTCTGTCCTTATTCTCTGCTATACCTCATGAAAAACTGGGGAAGTTTACTGTCAACTATTCAATCATAAAGCTGCATCACAACAATTTTTGGGTATTGCCATAGCAAAGAAAGAGGTACGTGATTTTTCAAATATTTTAAAGGCTTATTTTCCCTTTTTACTTCCCTTACAGGATATGCCCTTTATAACTTCATTCATTTAGTAAGGGCTGAAGTGCCATATGTATGGCACACATCACACAGTGTGACTGGTAAGTACAAACCTGCTATAAAGAATCAGCTCCTAACTTTCCAAACAAAGAAACTGGGTACATTGTACTAGTGGGGGGAATAAAAAAAGAAGTAGCAATGGTTTGTATAGAGGCTTAAAAAAATCTCTGAATTTTAGTCCTTGTAGCAAGATCTCTCTAATCTTGAAAAATATTACCGGAAACTTATAATCACAACATTTATACTCTAGGCTACATTGAGTTGATAAAATTTTTCTGTCCTCTCTACATATGTTTTCTGGATTAAAAATAAAACCCATATTATTAAGTTCAGTGCTTTTCAAAAAATATCAACGCCCCAAAAAAATAAAAACTAGCAAAAACCAAAACCAGAAACAGAAAGAAAAGCGATCACTTCCATACACCTAAATCCTTGCTTATTCAGTTTGAAATGGCCCTCCCCATCCCCGGCAGAAAGAGAGCCAAAAATCACCCTGAGGTAGTGACTGTTTGTCAAAATACAGGACTGGCACTTGTAATTTAGTTCCGTTCCTTTCACCAAAGGCACATTAGCAGCATCCATTTGCCACCAGCATGAGTCAAGAGACTTCCATTTTACGAAGAAAGTCCTGAACCAGATACCTTTAAGCTGTCCTGAAGCCTCCCTTTCTGTATGGTGGTGAATGTCAGTTCCTTATCACTTCCTAGTGCCCTGGGGAAGGCGATTTCTCGTCTTGTGCTGGTGCACTGAGAGCCACTGGGCACAGATGGCCTTCACAACGTCGTCGCCGCTGCTCTCTGCCAGCTGTCGCACGTGCTGCACCAGCTGCACCGCTCTGGCCTTCTCCTGCCTCACCGACACCAGGTACGCAGAGCGCAGCTTGTTGCACATCACGTAGGCCTGGATCTGAAGCAAAGAGGCAAGCAGACCTTGGTTACAAAGCTGTAGTAAACTAACTGGACAAGCCTAAGCAAGGATTCATGGGAAGTACCCAGTTCAGAAGTGCATATTACAAAGTAGTAGTACCATATTTCCAAATAGAGCATGGCAAAAAACAAATCCCAATGATAAAAGTGGATATTGGGACAGCTGTATTTTATTGTTTGTGTCTTGTAGAAACTCCTTTATTGCAGGACCATGGAAATAGCACCAAGAATACTACCTTGAGCAATAATTTACCATATCATCATAGCAAGGAGTATAAACCTGTCATTTTCTTCCATTCCTGGTTCTACAACAGCTCCCATCTTTCAGTGATAGGTCTCAGAGAAAGGCAAAATTAAAACCCCATTTTATTCCCAGCTATGCCACTCAGGATCTACAAAAATCTGCAACCGCTGAGCCACAGCCACATCTGTGAACATGTGTCTACAGTTCACATATCTATGTGTGACTTTCCAGTGGTTTGGCCAGCTACTATAAAAACCAGCAAAGAAACAAAGTAGCTTAGGCCTCACTTCACTAAGAGAAAAAAATTACACCAGAATTGAGGAAGTTTTATTATCTAGCCCTTCATCACCACAGAAATAGTACAATCCTCAAACAGTAGGCTGAAATGGTCATCATTTGCTGCCTGCCATTACCAGAAACTTACATGCTCCTATGGGAAAAGCTGAGTAACAAAACCAACAAACCCACCAATACATGTCTCTGAAATACTTTTCCTCCCACTGTAACAAATGCCTAGCTCTCACTCTGAGGACTCTCGAGGAGCCAACAGGGATAGTATCAACTGGTACTTCAAGTCACAGCTCTACAGTCACAAACACCAGGGGCTTAAGGAATTCACTGTGATTTCTACAATCTAAGAAGTAGCTTTCCAAAATCTGATTTGCATGAGGATGAGAAAGAAGATCATCAAAGGGAGCCCAAAGGCCATAGACCAAGACTGGGCTGTTCAGCTCTTGCTAAAGGAGTCCCTCTACTGTACTTTTACTTACCTTATTTTCATCACTGTCCATATCCTGAATCAGATTATCGAGATCCTGTATGCAAAGAAGGGAAAAGGTGTTCGCATTTAAAGTGACAATAGCCTGCAAACCTTTACCCCATTAGGGTGGACAGGAAGGGCTCCCAAGATCACAGCAGGTGGTTACATTGTCCCAACTGTGAGGGCTGCAGATGTAGAAAGTACAAAAAAATACGAATTCCAATTGTTCCCTTTAGCACAGCTTCTCCTGCCTGCAACATCTGTGGCTTATCCCTAGCAAATGCTATGAGCCTGGAAGCCCCGAGGGACATGGCTCGTGGTTGTAGGTTCTCTGCACTCCAGCAGGAGTCAGGCCTGGTGGCCCACCCTGAGCCAAGCGGTGGATTGCATCCCCTAAGCTGACTAGTAGAACTAGTAGAGTGCATTTCCTTCCTTCACTGTGGTGGAAGAGACACTGTGGCAGGCAAAGGGAATCATAAAATTGTTTTCTGTGGAGGCAGGAGGTTTTTGCCTCCATGCATTCTCTGTGTTAGCCAGGGAAGTTGAATTGAAGGGAACACCTCCCACTCCAAACAGCAGCATTTGGCAGGATCTCGTGAAGCAAAAGTTCCCCCTCTGCCATGGATACTCATTTGGAAAGTGTAGGGTAGGAGCATGCTACAGCTACTTATTGTTTCCTCTCAGAGTACCTTGTACAAGGCAAACCATGCACTCCCTCCTTTAAACTATGTACATAGTACGGAGCCGGAAGATCTGAAGGACTCACTAAAAGAGCAACACAGGCACCAGATTTCCCTGTAGGTTGTATTTTATATACCCAGTTTACTTCAAAAGGGACACAATAAAGATGGAATTACCTCAGCAGGAATGTTCTTGAACTCATTTAGGCAGTTTAGGATAATGTTATCCCCATCATTTTTTGCTGCCACTCCAGATTCATTGACACACTTCAGGAGCTGCCGGATCTCACTGTACTTCTGCTGCTTCACCAGCTGCTTGGCCACTTTGCTGTACACTTCTGTAGCCTCCAGCTGGAAGTCCTAGAGGTAGTTGGAACATCAGAGCAATATGTTTAATGTTCTCAGCAGGTTTTCTCACAGCAAGTCTATAGAACTGAGACAATCTCTTTTAAAGACAAAATATCACACCATACTCAAAAAAGTCAAAGCTGCTTTGGGGGCCTCTGGTTTTCCAGCCACTACTGCTCAGGGTTGGCTTAAAGGTTTGCTATAACCAGACTGGTAAAAATCAATTTTGTTTAAGAACAGGAGTGCTGTTACCACCTTCTTTTCAGGGGTGGCAAAAAAATCAGTTTTATTTCTTCTGGCAAAGTATCTTTCCTAGATTCCTACCTACCTTTCCCTCACTTAGTATGTTCCCATTATATTTCTCCAGCCACCCTACCAGCAGTCATCCTCCGTGTACCCCAAGAAACAGGAGGCAACCAACCACTGTATAGCTCCCATATGGAGGAAGAGACAATAAAAACTGCAGACTGATTCTGCCATGAATAAGGCAAAAAAAAAAAGGGTGGAAACAGAGGTGACGCTAGGCAGCTGGACTCACTGCTCCATTTTTACTGGAGGGTACTGACTGCTGCTGCTTAAGAAGTGCTGTTTTCCTAAGGTTCTCCATCTCACTACAAACACGTGTTCTGCCTTGTACATGCGCACCTGAAAGGAGCAGGGCCTGCCACATCCCTGAATACTCTTACAGTCTGGAGGCTATTGAGCTATGCTGACTGATAAGCACCTCAACTTCTACATTGATATAAGGAAGGAGAGGTCCCCAGAGAGAGTTTCCGGTTAATTTGCTTTGCTCTCTCAGGTTAGGAGAAAGTACAGGGATAGCCCTAGACTTATGTATTCACTGTGTCTTTTGCATGGCTGTCAGGAACTGCATGCAAATCACATCTGTGGTTTGCCAGCATTAAGACTGAACAAAGTGCACAGCAAAGGAAAAGCTCTTCTTAATTCCTTTGCAGGAATTAAAAACTTCCTATCTGGAAATGTCCGACTGAAGCAGTATCTTAATTTCTTTATCAAGTTTCCTCTAAATACATAGATATATAAAGCTTGAACTTGTGACTTTTCTTCACAAGAGTTTTTTTCTTTTTGGGGTTTAAAACACATTTTGGATAAAAGAAAAAGGGGCTTTTGTTTAAACAATTGCCACTTGGAGTTACTTTGTAGTAATATTGCTTGTTATATCAAGTTTTTCCATACCTGGAGAACTCTAAATGCAATCCCAAACCCCTCCTCAATGTTTTTGCCTTCCAATATGACCTGAAAAGAGAGGCATAGACAAGTGTGGAAATGCACATTCCTTTTTCATTACATCCAGTTAAATAATATGAATGCAAATCCAGACTTTGCCCAGAACCCAAAAGACAATGCCTTACTTCAACAGATACCACCACCCAACAAGTACAGCAAATAGAGGGTCTATTGTCACACATTGATTCCCTGTGGAACATTAGGCTTGTGGAACGTTACAGATGATGAGCTGAAGTTAAGAATGGTTAGAATAATAGTAGTATTTGCCTTGCTTCAAAACATAATAGTCAAAGGGCTTATTACTATTTGTATTTGGGATCCCTGCCTCTGAAAATTTGAACTTTGAGGAGAGAAGCTCCAAGTTCTCACATGTCTTCTGCTATTTTGAGGAAAATCAAGAATTTTTCACAAATCATTGCATGCACACATAAGTAACCTCCCCACGAAAAACAGAAGTGGTTGCTTCAGCCATCAAATGCTTCAACCTGCATATCAAGTTAGTATTGTCAATGAAAAATAGAGCTGTGTTTACAAAAGCAGTAAGTACCTTGCAAGCAACATCCATTTTCATGTTATTATTTCCAAAGAGTGTGGGCAAGGAGGAACCTGTCATTTGAGATGCTCCTGAGCTCTCACACTGATGCAGGAATTTTGTTACTTCCATCTGCAGATCAACTGTATTGATGTGCCTAGACAGTGAAAAAATTCTCACTTTATTTTGCAACAGAGAAAGTGTCAATTATTATTTATGTGAACGTACTAATTTCTTCAAGACATTTCAAGAGAAGACAAAGAATTATTTTAGTTACTTTTTGACTTTGCCTTTTGCACACCAAGTCTGCAGTAATGAGATTACTTTTCAGATCTGTGCACTTAACATGCATGACAAGCTGAAGCAGAGTAATTATTCACATTATTTCAAAGAAGTGAGCCAGAGAATCTGGATCCCAAATAAATACCCACACCTGCTTTTTCACCTCATCACTTACACTCCCCCCACAAGCTGTAAGTGAGAGTCCATCCTAAAAAAAAGAAGATAAAAGTCCCTAAGAAAATCAAGACATTAAACCTCAAGTACAAGAGAGATTTGGCTACATTTACACTTTGATTTTTGAATACAAGGATTCAGTTATCCCTGGCAACTATAGCTTGTACATAATGGAATGTTGTGCATTAACCCCAGTAGACAGTGAAGCACCACAAAGCTGCTTGCTTTGTGGAGAGGAAAGGAAGAGAAAAAGAAAAAAACCTGTGGATTGATGTATAACTGTCTATGCACTGTAGGGTTTTCATTTGTTTTTTTACATTAAAGGAAGGTAATCTGATTTTTAGATATATTTTTAGTAGAAACAATCACCCATCTCCTGGGTTGGGTTGTTGGGGGAAAACTGATGGGAATCTTATACTTGTAACTACATAAAAGATTTGGATCAGGCACAACCAGCAGATGTTAAATACAACCAATAAAAAAAAGCGTCTGGATTTCCACTCTCCTATAACTTAGCTTCTTGTTTATAGATACCTTGATACATCTGTAGCAGACATTTTCTTCCGAAAAGTGAATGCCATTTTTTTCCTTCCTGCACTTCTTGAGACCTCCTGCAGATAGACTTTGAGGTGGTCCTTGATCTTCAGAAGCCATGTCTGCTTTCCTCCCAGTTCTGTGTAAGACTTTGCTCCATGAGTGAAAAATCTGATGCAGGTCATGGCAGCACGGACATGATCCTAGAAAAGATGTACTGAAGACTTAGATGGACCAAAGAACACCACTTTCACTAAAGGTGGTCTGTACTAAAGTGGTCACACAAAGCAGGCAATGCTCTGTTTTCTTTAAAGCAGAGTTAAGCTACTGCAATGTGCCAGATCCATGACAGGAGTAGCAGGTCAGCTTCAGTGAGGCTCAGGCCTTTCTATCTGTTTTTTAGGACCATAAAGTAGCAAAAATATACTTGTCCTACATGTGCATTTACACCGAAGTAAATGACCAAAAGTCTGACATTATTCAGCATTTCACTGAAAGAGATGTCCCTCAACTTACTTTCATGAACTGTTGCAGCTCATACAGAATATGGTAATAGTTCTTTCTTTGCAAATATTTGCAGGCTGCAATCAAGTAGACTCCCCAGCTCTCCAATCCCGGATCAATGGTTTCCAGCAAGTTCTCCAGCATATGCAGTTTTCCACTTTCATAACTTGGAATGAAGATCCCTTCAATAAACACTTCTGGTGGGGATTCCTACACAAACAGAAAGTGGCTTGAAGCAAATCCACTGTATCCTATTTTCCTTATGTAACATAAGGGAGTATTAAGTGACAGAGATCATAAAATGAATAGTTTATACCTAAAGGGGTCTTAACCACTGAAATTATGCCACCAACATTGCAAAAAAATGCAACATTTCTTTAAAAGCAAATCTAAACTGATATAAAGGACACATTTGAAAAGGAAATTTTCGATGTCCTCTGAACTGTATTACAACAGTCCCAAGTTTTCAGCTTCTCAGAAAAAAAAGACAAAGTGCTGTTGATACAGAATCTCTATTAAAAAAAAGTAGTGTTTTCTCCTCTCTAGAAACTCCTATTTTAACACAATGTGTAAAAGAAGTTAAACACAAGATATAAAGATCAATGTTGGCTTTTTGTGTCACTGAATGGTCAGTCACTGGATACTTTGTGTAACAACATTCAGGACCTCAGAAAACTGCAGAAAACCACCCAGAATGCTGTATGATGCTCATTACCATTTTTCAAATTGTAGTTTTGATGATGGCAATTGAAATTACTCACCTTATTTAACAAGTGAAGCAGTGCTTCTCTCATACAGTCATGCCTCATGTAAAAGCTTATTATTGCCAGATTAGTGCCATAACTATGTAAATAGAACAAGCACTCCTGATAGTAGCTGTTGTGCTGAATCTTCCCCTCACACATCATCTCCAGAGACAGACTTCTTGTTCTCAGTGTTGCTTCAAGTTCCCTCAGTGTGGCAAAGTAATCATCATCCTGCCATTAACACAGAAAATCAATGATAGGTGGTGAGCAAGAGAAAACTCTTCTTCTCAGGTAGGTCTTTTCACTCAGCCCTAAGCATTTCTGTTACTGTTTTTAAAACAGATACTGCTTTAGAGGGATGAGAATCCAGTAATGCTTTTTATAAACACTAGATTTGGAACCCTCCTATCAGCAGAGGGGCGGAATGTGGCTGTAGCCAGCATGGCTGTCTTCAAGGACAAGCAGAAGGCTTATTTAAACACAGTTCCACTGTCAACAGCTACTTCAATAATCCAGTTCATGTAGGCTTTTTTATTTCCCTAAAATATGAGCTACTAAGTAGTCTTTAACCATTATGATTCTGCAGTTACTTAGCCCTAAAAGTAATTTTTTGGTCCTTAACCATAACTTTCAGAGTTAATTCCAAACCATTTCATAGGTTTTTTTATGAGAAAAGAAGACTGGGACAGCGTTTGAAATTCTCCTTTGAATTCCTGCAAATATCAGTTTCAGTAGAAAAACAGCATCATTGCACCATCACAGTATGTTGCAGGGATTGAGTTTAGCTTCCTCAAACTGCAGTAATAACACATTAGGCAGTACAGCTTCTTTCCCCTCCACAAAGTATGCCCCAAATTACTATAAAATCCTATGACCTGGTTCTCAGTCACCACTTCGCTGTTATGAAACTGCTAAGAAATTTTCTCAACAATATTCAGTTTACAATAGGCAATCATGGCAAAAAGGAAAAAAACCCTAACATCTGATATTGCAACATGCATTGCTATAAAATGTGTATTAAAACGTCATTACTTGGCTCTGCCATAGCCCATGAGTGCAGATAGAAGAGGATATTCTTACTGCAATGAGTATTGGCTTCACTGTGGCCTCCAGGTACTGTATCACATCCTGGACAAGCCTTGAACCATGGTTCAGCTGATTTAGATCCATGGGTGGCTTTAAACATCGGTTAAACTTCTCTCTTGCTGAACTTAAATTTCCAGCTTTAAGGCAAGCCATACCCCAGGCATGCCATGCTCCACCTGGATCCAATCCAGATTTTGTAGAAACCTAAATTCAAAATAATTTGTTAATATTGCAACACAGTCCCAGTACAGAAAAATAGGAAACAGGCTTATCACAGTTGGTGATTGTGACCTTTCACTTCCTTAGAGTACATTTCCCATTAAAAACAAACGACTACTGGCACAAAAGGCCAACTACCACAACACCCATGATCTCCAAATGTGGAAGTATTTTTTTATTGCACAAGTTTAAACTACTGTTTATCTGGGGAATTTCAGTTCATCAGTTTTAAAACATGGCATTTTCACATCGGCTTTTCTAAAGCAGATGATTTTTACAGAGCAGAACTCATCAGGTTTGTGGTTTTAAAAAAGCAACAGAAGATGCTGCATGAACCACCACGACATTTTTTATTTCATACAACTTTGCTGCTAAAATTTATTCCTGATTTTCTTTAGAAGATGAGCTGCTTTAAAACATGAACTATTTTTACTTGCATAAGTCATCTATTTATTCATATAGGTCATCTGCTTAATACCCCTTAAAAATCATAATCTTATACTTAACAAATTGCAATGCCATAAAACAGAGGATTACAAAATCCTGGGAGCAGGAGGAAGACAGAGGATGATAAACTACACCAAAGGAGCTCTGAGGCACAGATTTGCCAACATTGCTGATTTCCAAGTAAACACTTAGGAAAGGTGCCTTTTATTAATGTCTGCTGTGGGATTATAGACAAAATCAAACATACAAGCTTCAGAAAAAGTCCTGCCACAAAGGAGGTCTCATCCCTTCTACTGATGAAACACTCCTCCA
This sequence comes from Campylorhamphus procurvoides, assembly GCA_013396655.1. Taxonomy (NCBI): domain Eukaryota; kingdom Metazoa; phylum Chordata; class Aves; order Passeriformes; family Dendrocolaptidae; genus Campylorhamphus; species Campylorhamphus procurvoides. Next base: position 796,462 of record WBMV01005836.1, on the reverse strand, counting down.
TTTAAAGACTTTCTTGCAGTTAGCCATTCCAACCCTAACTGTACCAGGAAGCAAGGTTGATACTCTTCCCTTCTGCAGCCTGCTTCACAGCAGGACTTTTCCTTCTCAGAAATTTTTTCTAGTGTGCAGAAAATTATTCCTTCCTTTTTCGAAAACTTAATCTCAGTTTGTAACTCTTTAAATATTGTCCATTTCACACATCACATCCATCTAAATTCAGGAGGGAGAAAAACAGAAGCTAGTAGCGAGGCACTAACACTGACATCCCTCCACTGACATTACCTCTATTGCTAGTTGATAGTACTCTGCTTCCAGAAGCTGATTTCTTAATCTTGTTACTGCTGCTGGGAGAAGAATCTGATCCAAAGATGGTACAGGACGGTAGGCAGCAGCAACCAAAATATTCAACACATCTACTTTGCTGATGTAACTAAAGGTTAAACAAATACATACAGTTTGACTATTATCATACATTAAAGAATTTTATGTCAACGACTCTTAGAACAGTGGTTCCTAATCATCAGGTTTCTCTGTCCATCATACTATCCCATTCACACTATTTGTTACTGTTTAGGGGTTTTTGCCATGTTTAGTGTAACACACTGATTGCAGAAACCAGCTATATCTTATCAAATTGAAACAGCACACGTGAAATTTACATATTACACTTGCCACCTCAAATTCTTTAGAATAAAGCTTGTGGAAGTGTAAAATGTTCTCAGGAAGCACAGGTTTAAAATCCTGTATTAAAACATATACTGAAAACAGATATACAATATCAGAAGTAAAATATTTACCTTAGTCTTTGTGAATCATTTCTCCCTAGTCAGAAAACTTCCTCAGTAATTATTAAGTTGTCATATTACTTGAATTTCTACTATTTGAACTCTTAGATTATTCTTACATGATGAACTTCTTGTTTAAAATGTTCACAGTGCAAACACAAAACAACCCTCCCACCCTCCACTCCGCAATGAAAAAGGATAACGCCCTCAACAGTACCTCAATACATGCTAGTGAATATCTGATTAAGTCACCTGTCACAGAGAGCTAGGTCCTGGCTCCTTCCAGCTTTTACAAACATCATTTTGGCACTGAAGAGCAATTGTTTCATAATGTCCATAAGGAGACCAGCATCCACCTCAGGATTAGTGAGCCCTTGGGACAACTTGCAGCAGTGTTCTATCAGTTGGTGGCCGCACACTATGCTGTCACTGTGCAGGCTAAGGATGGCAATACACAAGGAAGAGCTGGGAGCCTGACAGTTTGAGGAAAGACAGACAAATATAGGTATTGAGGTAGCTCTCCAGGAAACTGCTTATACTGGACTCTCTTTCTCACCTGTTCATAATAAAATTCACTGCGTACAATTTCGTTCTCCTCTTCGTTCAGGGAAAAAATCCATTCAAGCTCCGTTGCCTTGGATGCTCGCACCACTGCGGAACATTCGTTATTAGAAGTTTCTGCAGCAACAAAGAAAACACCAGGTAAAATCATTGTGCAAGAAGCAAGAAAACTGGCTATGGACACATAACGCAGAGTATTCCCACACTCTCCTACAAAAGTCATCTATAATCCTCTCATTGTGTCACTTTCTGCCAGCATCACATGTCCAGCACGGATTACAGAAGTATTTCCATTTCTGAGCAGGTTGCCAAACTGTACCTAAACCTACTATCACTGTTATCAAAAACTGGTTCCAGTAACATATGTTCAAACGATTATGCAACTCTTCTCCTACTGGAACCTCCCCTCTTTAGCCTCCCCTCAGGCAACTCATTAAATATTTCTGAGGAGGCAACTGGAAATATGAGAATTGTGGGGTTTGGCTCAAAAGGGAAACTGAAAAACCAGTTGTAAAACCAAGGCTAAATTGACTTAACTGCTTCTATCTTCTTTTTAGAATTCAGGTTATTTGAACATATATTCCAGGAGCTTTAGGCTGAAAGACTGTGAGAAGACGACCTGTAATGTTAAGATTTTTATATAAAACAGTACTGCAGAAACTGGAGTTTTGATCAAATTAATCCAGAAGTTTAATTTTTGTGAAAAGCCATTTTCTTTCCTCCATTTTCAGGAAATTTGTAACCCAGAACACCTACAAATCAAATACTGGCTGTAAACTGAGTGTAGCTGAGAATGCACAAACCCTCTGATGCTCAAGTTTGTGATCATGGGTCCAAAAAAACCAGTGGCTAATCTCACAATGCCAAGAAATGGAGAATAATGCCAATTTGATACTCTTTCCCCAGATCAACTTACTCTGAACTAAAAAATAAAGAAGTCTCAAAATTTACTGATCTAGATTTCACATCACTTTTTAGATTGTTGAGTCACTCCAAAACTGTAGGGTGAACAAAAAAAAAAACAAACCAAAACCAAACATCCCCCCCACTCCCTTTCTAAATAAAACTGGAAACCAGATTAACAAACATAAACCAGGCTTGAAAACATTTGATAAGCCTTCTTAACAATCGCATCAGATAAGTTGGAAAAGCAAAATAGAACTCTTTCTAAGAATTTCCATGTTGTTCTTATTCACTCTTATTGAATGGATCATATAGACCCAGTGATGCATAGCAATGCTGCATACTAAGGGAAAGATCTAACCAGAAGCAGCAGCTCAAAAAATGCATTCAGCTGTTTCAGTTTTGAAACAAAGGTAGGAGTAAAGCAAACTTCCATAAACAGCAGGGGAATAAAATGCTCAAATAGCCCACCATACTTAAAAAAAGGAACAAGTAAGGAAAAATACCTCATTTGCTTTGTAGCAACACATATGCAAGTTTTGCACCATGTTTCACATTACTGTTATAAGTGCTTCAAATAACTATGTCTGGTTCTGACAGAATTTCACATCAGTGTAGGAAAATTTTGCAGAGTCATCTCAAACACCAGAATAAGCAAAAACCAGTAAAAAACTTCAAAGGAAAAATGGTAGAGAAAAAGTCAATTAAATTTTGTTATTACTCCTGAAGCTATATGATATTAGATGTGGAAACTGAGGCACCAAAGAGAAATTACTATATACTTACAATGAGCAGAGTAGATGGAACTCAGGACACAATCAGACCCATGAGAGGGGCCTCATCCTGTGCTACTTCCAGCCAGCACAGGGTATAAAATAGCACAGCACACTGCAGTGGTATTGAGAATTGTACTGTCACAGTTTGTCAAAACAGGACCACTCAGCACAGCTCTGTGGTGACATAATTCACTGCTACTCATACCACAGCCTCTCACTGACTGTTTCTAGAACACAAAGTGCATACTGCTGCTTTTCAGTTTCTTTCTCTTACACCCATCCAACATGTTCAATAATGGCTCAGATATCTCTCCTAATTCTCGATTTGCAGAAGTTTGGAATGCTCAGTTTCAGCCTGTACATGCGAAAATCATCAGTGATATTACGTAACAGAAGTTTTGAACACCTTTCAGCTGCAACTAGATATTTCTAGGTATCAGCTTTTGGTTTCTAACTGCTACTGAGGCACTTGAAAAAACTGAGGTTTAACATTACTTCATTCCTTACCTTCCACTTGGTCCTGATCTTCTTTTCTGCTGTAATAAAATGACAGAAAGAACTGTAATACCTACTTCAACACACTGGGGGAAACATAGTTTAAAAAAGACGTCAATATGGCTAGCCGTTTCAGAACACTGTTGCCTAAAAAAATCTAACATCTCTCCTTCCCTGTCCTCTCCAACCCACTGCCCTGCCCCTAATCTAAGAAACTGGAAATCTAAGATCCCACCTCTGCATTGTTGTATTTCAACTGCACTAAGTAATTGCATGCTATTACCTGCTGTAGGAACAGTACTATAGCTGCACATATCATAAAAAGAAGACACTGAGAACAAGAACTGGCTGGTACCAGGATATGTCAGAGCTAAAATGAAGTCTTTGGTATCCAGCTCTCTGTCCTTAAAATGTAGTTGGTTTTAATATACAAATATGGTGAGTATAAAAAAACCCAGGCATTAATTAATTAAAACATGACAGGTGGCATTCAAGCTCACTGTTAGGCTCTGCCAGCCTAATCTGGTAGATAAGCAAATGTTCTGACACAAACTGGTTCAGCTAGAAGTGACTGTTTCTTCACAAGTTCCTATTCAGATGGTCTTTTCTTAGGAAGCCTGCTAATACTGCCATAATGGATATACCTATCTGCAGGCTTGCAAGGAAAGCAGGAAATGCATCTGAAAGCATGACTGGAAAGAGTAAATCTTACTCTGTGACCCTGTCAAGCCTGTTCAAGGTCACAGAGAGCAAAACTTTTCAGCTGCACTTTTCACCAACTGGCCTACGTATAATGAATTCCAGTCCAATTCTCAGCTAAAAGCAACCATGAAAATCTGTCACCACAGCTGTCCCTTTCAATAAAGGCCTAGTTTCCAAGCCTATCTAATCATGAACTTACTTTTTAATCCCCAAGGGTTCAAGGAGTTATCATCAAGGGATCATGGAAAAACATTCAAACACTGGTATCTTCAGCAGAGCCAGTCAATATGCAATGCCAATCCAGGAGCAGAGTATACCACACTGTAGCAGTTTGTGCTATGTTTTGCATCAAAGCATTCAATTCTTACATTTATCATTAATCGATGCGTAAAGAGTTCAAGACTTTCCTGGCCCTCTGGTATTCTTTCCAATGTGAAAAGTAAACTGAGGCAAAAGGAACATTCCCACAGGTATTAAAACTGAGAATCCCAACAGCTGGAGCCCAAAAAGCTGACATTATTATATTATCCAGAGAAATCCAAATGCTTATGTCTCTCTCATTCCATTCATGTACTTTGCTGTGTATATGCAGTCAAGGGGAACTAGAATGGAAGGACTTACGTGCTTGTGTCTTGCACCAAGCCAGGCAGATTTTCTCTGTTGTAGTAGCCATAGCATTGATCACACACACGAGACAGACTTTCTCTGCAAGCTTCTACTGCCATTTTCTTGGTGGAGCAAGAGCTGCACACCAGCCTCCCACAGCGCCTGCAGTGATGGCGCCTGTTAAACTAAGCAAAAAAGGTTATGGATGAGCCACAAAAAATTTACTCAACTCCCCTCCTCTATCTGTCTCCACTCATGAGTAAATTTACTCCCTTTGAAGAGAGGAAACACCATGAAGGCTAAGGCTTTTCAGAACCACACAATGATTGATTCTCCCTGTTACAATTCCTTTTTCAAGAAGGTATGGCAAAATGAAAAAAACCCCAAAGGCCAGTATTTAAAATATGTCTGCTGCAGTTTCAGGCTTTCCATTATTTAAATTGTCCCAATTTTGATCACAATTAGATCACCTCTTGGAAAAAGTTAGAACGCTGTAGGCTGTTCTTCTGACCTTAGTCATTTCCAAATTCAAAAGCAAGATACTTTGAAAAAACAGTACTGCAAAATTAAAAATTAATGTTCTCCCTTAGAGCACCAATGGAGTTGCTCAAGTACTCTAAGAAAAAATAGGTTTTAGAAAGTGTAACCAACAACAAAGATTGCATTTTCTTTATTGGTAATCTGAATAATATGATGATCATGTTATTTCTTGCCAACACAGTCAACTAGACAACCCTTTGAAATATTAATGCTGCTGTTGTTCCACATTTTTGAGATGTCATAGTTGCTCTCTTTGATGAACAGATCCTCTTTAGGCTCTATCACTCTACAGAACTCTGTAAGGAGCTAATTGTTCCCCATCGACTACACTATATTGAAACCAATGGTTGAATTTTAAAGGACTTAGCAATCTTGTCAGGCCTATGGTGATGCAGATAAACTTGCTTAAAGTAGCTAGTGTCTCTTAGGAGACAGATTATGAGGAAGTGTTTCTATTAAGGTCACAGTTCTAGGATTGTCTGCACTTTGTTTTTGTGCCTTACCATACTAAAGCGTTCCGTTTTGCAAACCATACATATCGTTTCAGTGTCATCAGGGATCCATTGCTGCTTTGGTGGTGGCTTCTCAGGAGGCACAAAATCTTGAGGAAAATTCTGCTGCAGACTTCGGTCTCTGGGACTTGCAGATATGGTTACACCTGAAAATGAGCCAGGCCAAGAAAAACATGGAATGGAATTTAAGCTGTTTGATGGGAGTCTTGAGTCCCAAAAAACACTACAGACTTACTGAGGCTATAAGATCTTTCTGGCTCAGAAGATGACTACCATTTTTTTTCAGCTAGGCATGGCAGAGTAATATTGTGTAAGGAATATATATGCTTTAATCTAAGATTGTGAGATGGTAAACTTATAGTACTTCAATACTGATAAGCAAGAGTACATTTTTATTAAGAGACCTTTACCATAACAATCAGAGAAGCGTAAGATAACTTGTCAACATCTGTTCCTGTATCACAAGCAGAGACTTAGAGGAGGAAGAAAATACCATGGTCATTTGATACCAAACAACAACACAGCATAAAGTAGAATCTGAAGTATACCCAGTGTAGAAATCCCTGGAGATTGAGAGTTTCCCTTTTTATCCCAGGAGAGATGTGGTATTGCTAGCAACAGCACATACCTCCCTATTCAGGTCTTTTCAGTCTACTGTGGAGAAATCAGTTCAGAGAGACAAAAGTTTAAGTCTTTGGCCTTTAGGATCTTTGACCTCAACAATTAAATACTTATTGAATCAATTTTACAGTATTACATAGGCTTTTACTTTGTATGATGTGAGTCAGTTACATGACAAGCTGATTAAAAAGTTCAACATGTCACTGGAGCCCTGCAAGCCACCTTCTGTATACATGAATACTAAACCAAAAGAGAACAAAAATCGCCATTCCACTAAAGCTAATTCATGCTCCTCCAAGTAGATACCAGATTGCAAAGAAACATTAAAGGACTATGCATTCAATTTCTGTAACAGCTGACAATTGTGAAAAAAACCTGAAGAGCGACACAGCCCAGTCCAAGTCACTGCTGTCACTTCATGTAGGCAAGAAGAGCCTTCAGGATACAGAACCAGGAAATAGTTTAGACTCTCTAAATGGTAGATCAGGATATCACTGTGCAGTTCTAATTCTGGCCCATCACTTGCTGAGAATCATCTATTTCTTTTATGCCCTTTCAGCAGCAACATTGTCATTGTTACTGTTACTGTATTTTCCTTAATTTCAATTACTAAACTGTCCTTTTCTCAACCCACAGGTTTTAACCTTTTTCAATTCTCCTCCATGTCCCACCTATAAAGGGGCTGGTGGGGGGGAGTGAGTGAGCAGATGTGTGGTACTTAGTTGCTGCTGAGGTTAAACCATGACAGGCACCAAGGTCTTTATCTTACCAGTAAAGCTGACAGGAGATAGGTCTGATGATCCCGATTTAGACAATGCTTCACACTCCAAGACCTGATTGAGACTTTCTTGGATACGTATCAGAGAATCTAGGACAAAGGGAAGAAAAGAAAAAAAATCAGAGGAAAATACTGGCCCACACATCCACCTGCTTTCAAGATTAGAGGGATCGATTCACAGGGGTACATAAGAATGTCAGCACAAAACAAGACTACCCATGTAATTACAAATGACTGTTTTCATGAAAATTAGTCCACAACAATTAATGCAAATGATACAAATTCCAATGACCTAAAAAGTAGAGAAAGGGATCCAGATCAAAGCAATGGAGTTCTGATAGGTACAGGAATAATGCAGCAGAGACTAAGTATCAGATGTGAAAACAATTGGTTGACACAAAATGCTCATGGCAAATATTAAATGCTTCACACCACAGTGGAAGGAACATACATACTTTCAAAGTTATAGGTCATTTGGCAGAAAGAGATAGATAAGTCTGATGCCTTTATATTAGAAAGAGCTGCATCTTTAAGCCACAGAATGAAGTCAACATTTGAAAGGGGCATAATGCAAGTTGGTACCACATCTATAGGTATAAATAGATACGGATAGGTACACACATAATTTTTAATGCAGTGACACATAAGGACTGCACTGGATCTGCAGCACCCTCTGCTGTTCAAATTCTAAACCCCTAACAGGAGTCAAATGCAGGAGAACCAAAGTCAACCTGGATGAAAAGGGACTGGCAAACCAGAAAGAAGAACTGTATTGAGAATGTTAAACAGAACTATAAGTTTAAAAGTCTTCTGTATGAAAAAAGGAATAGGACTCTGGTAGGAGAAAATACTACATAAGATTAAGTCTCCCATTCTACTTGAGGGAAGTTGCAGTTGGCTGCAGGTTCCAGAACTGCTTAAGTCATCAGTGACTTTGTGTTAAACAGGAACAAAATAAAACTGATCAGGATTATACAAGAAGAGAAACCCAAATAAGGAGCAACAGAGGAAAAGTCCAAGAAATTTTTGAAAATGTTGGTCCTTGAAAATATCGATTTACAAGAAAGGCAAGGGACTTTAAGAACATGTTCTGGGCTAGAAGGAGACTGGAGACACATCTAAAAATGTCATGGCAAGATTGCTGAAGTGATTTTGAGGGGATATTGGCCCTTCTTTCCAAAATGAAAAAGAGCATTCTCATAGACAGTCACCTGATCTCTTTTCTTTTAATGTGAAAGGGAAGTTGAGAGCTTTTTCTGCATACTTGGAAAGCAAATTGTCGATATCTTCTATAGTAAAACCAATTTCCTGCCCAGCTAAGAGCTGGTGCAGTGTCTGCACAGCGACAGCTACCCAGTCCACCTTCATATTCATGAGCAGCTGTTCCAGCATGAGCAGTGGCCTTGAAGAGAGGTGGAAGTAGTTAACACGGGAGAGCTCAGGCAGAGTCAGCAGCACCTGAGACACAAGAAAAAAGTGTATGACAAAATTATATACCTTCAAATATGTGTTTCTGTGAGATTAAAGACAAGAAACCAACACAGTAGCTTATGCAGAGAATGGAATAACAGCTACAGGCAAAAAAAGGAGGTGGGACGTCTCAGACCTATTTCTACTTCTCTTACAGAATTACTGAGAGGATTTGCAGAAATGACTTAGTTTCCACTTTCCATTCTATAAAACACTGCCTCATTTCAGAGGATATTGAAGAGTGGAAAACCTTTTGTGACCCTGTGACAAGTATGTTGTAGCTGAGTACAGCACATTCTCTTATTAAAATAAGCATATAAAAAGCATATTAGCCAATCCTTATCTTTCCATCATTTGAGGAAATGTTAAGAGGAGAAAAAAAGAGCAATTCTCCTCTAGACAGACAGCTAATATGGACACTTTTCAAATTAAATCATGTCTTCCAAAGGAGCAAGTAAAGAAACAGAAAGCCCAGCAGAATATTTTTGTAGCACACACAGGAACAAGCTGCTATTTATTTATAGTCCTACTCCAAAACAGACATTACCAAAAGCACTGCATTTTGTTTACATGTAAAGCATTCAACCAAGGTAATCTACTGATTAATGCATCTGTTCCCAGATTGAGTAAAGAACTGCAAAGATAATGGCCATCCAGAAATAGGAGTGATACTGTCTACCTCCAGAAGACACGGAGAAACATGAAGTGTGAAAGACCATTTTACAGGTGGGCATATGTAGCACACAGAGAGTAAGTTGAGGATACTTCCTTCTTCATCTGGGACAAAGATAGCAACTGTTCAGATGAACACAATTTTATTCCACCCTCCCGTTTTTAGCCAGGGTGTTCCTCCACTCCCTACAGCTCTAACACAAGACTGCTCTCTTTGTACTGGGAGTTAGAATCACCTCATAATATGGAACTGCAAGGATGGAGAAGGGAAGAGAAGTTCTAAGCCATCTCTAACTTTCCTTTGGATCCTGAGACTCAGGATCTTAGATTGATATGGTGAGAATGCTCTGGTAATACCTGCAGACATTTTATATTATGGAAACACAATGCATTATAAAATTGCTGATACAATTTTCTATTGCCATTAATCCTTCAGCGCAGGAGTTTTCCTCACCTTGGATCCTATGCAGAGCGCCTGGATTTCATTGCGGCGTGCTGTTGTCAGACTGGTGTAGAAGTGAGCTGTGAGGTAATCAGCCAAGAAGTGAGAGGCTGCCAAGTTCGGATGCTGGTCAAGGGACTGTTCACTGATGGCAAGGCAAATACCAGGGTCTTCAATTCTTTGTAAAAGCTACAAAACCAAACAAATACTGTGAAACCCTACAACATTCCTGAAAGGCAGCCTTACAAAGGCTGTGACAGAACCCTGCAATGTTCCAGCAAGTGAGTTAATTGGTACAAGTGTCTTATAGATATAAGAATGATTTAAATAATCCATTTATAGACTACTCACTGCATATTTTCTCCATTTATTAACCAAAATACTTTCAAAATTAAAGTAAGCAAAAAATTAAGCAATGAATAGGACAGAAGGTGCATTGACCAGAAGTCTTCACTTTGCTTTGAGAGTATTTTCAAAGCTATGTAGCCTGAGAGAGCCTCCACTTTATTTTACACTCTGTTATAAGTAACAGTTTCATGTGACATTAATAAAGTCCAAGAATTAGATTGCCAAGCTCAATTTTCACTTAAGCAGAAGAGTGGAAAGCCAGGATCCTGAATGCACATCTAAGCAAACAGCATCTCCTAAGAGTGGACCCAAAAAGACCATGAAAACACACAAAAAGACAGCAGGGAAAACAGTTGTCAACTTATTTGACCTGTGGATATAAGGCTGAGAGAGTCTTGCTATTACCTGCAATGCTTTCTCCATGTCTCCCATCTCCAGTAAGTGGAGAAGGTGCTCACGGTGAAGGTTGATCAAGTCTTCTCTTGGGACGGGATACAAATGTCCCCATTCCTCACACAACTCATAATCCTAAAGAATTTAGAAAAAATAAGGTAGTTAAAAGGACAAACTATGCCCTTCCTGATACAGTTGTTTCTCCCAAAGTTCTGATCAACTCCAAGAAATTCTATGGCTTAGACTTCTCTCCCACAGACAAAAAGTAAATAATTACATTGACAAGGGTGAGAACGTGATAGTAATTTTTTGTCAGTCATGGCCTGCATTGAAAATACCTTCTCATCTCATGGTATACAAGTGGGTTTTTTAGAAAGACACTTTTAAAACCAGCCAAATTTACAGTGTGTCAGAGTTTCAAACTGAATCTGGAATTCCTTCCAAAGAGGTTCGGAGCCAACGCCCTGGGGTGGCGGGGATGGCTAACAAAAGAGACAAAGGACATGCATATGCAGACACTA
>WBMV01005836.1:757710-785217 GCA_013396655.1 Campylorhamphus procurvoides | reverse complement strand
TATATATATATATATTTTCCTAATTAAAGTTCTGTTTTCCTAAATTTAAAGGAGAGAGATTATTTCTTGGCCAGCATAATATCTTAGTTCTCTCCTGAACTAAGACACAGTGTTAGCATTTACTTAATAATTAAGTCTGTATTATGCCCAAAGTAATGCTGTTTTAAAATATTCAAAACTATAAAAGAAAAGAACAGGTCATACCTCTGCAACAAATATAGGTCTGTGTTTAATGTCACAATTTTCAGGTAGTTAGCAATTCTTAAGTTTAAGTTATAATCTGCTGCAGCACAGAACTGAGTAAAGAAATCCTTTCTCCCACAGTAATTGTTGATCTATGTCAAGATGCTATTTCAATGAGTTTATCTACTCAAAGTTTAATGCATTCTAATTCAATGAAATTCACATAATGATGCCTAACCTTTGCTTTCAGAATGATATTCATCACGGTCTGGGGGTCATCACTGCAGGCTTTTTTCAGATCTTGCCAGTCATTCCACAACGGCTCATTTTGCACATTCAGAATCTGAAAAAGTTAATATTAAGTAGCACAAATTTTAACAGCTTAATCTGCAGCAATCAAGAGCCCATGAAAACAGATGAGTTGATCACATCACCAGCTTCTTCACTAAAAGAATAAGTCAAAACCCAGCATTTACCTTTAGGCCTTTCAGGGATGATACCAGCCCTCGCACTCAAAAAAACCCTATGGAATTTTCTCAGAGGCATGAGTCTACAAAGCACATTGTCCTAGTTACAGGGGCTGGGACTAGTTTATCACTGTGTGGGTATAACCAAAACTGTGTATTCTATACCCTCTGTGTCATTTCTGATGAACTGTTAATAATGGATTGTTTGCAGCAGCTGCCCAGGGCACACCTGACCCCTCAGGCTGGTTGGGTGTTAAAGAACCCTGTGAGACAGGGGAGTGTTTCTGTCTTCATACCAGTGATTGTGGTGTGATGACTCTCCTCCAGGAAGCATTAACACCTTCACGCCCAGCCCGAGGGTTCATGTCTGCTAACAGGTCATACCAGGCAGCTGCAACAACCTAGACCATCAAAGATTCCAAAAATATCCCATGACTAATAGAGTTAAATCACCCATTGTGAAACTCCGTGCCTTGGGGGAGGTACTGGATGGGCATTCCCACCTGAACCTAAGCATATACGATTTTTGGGTTTTGGGACTTCTGGTATCATTCATCGGATCCAAAGGAAGATGAGAACCTCAACAGGACTGTGCCTGTGTGGTGGTTCAGTTTTCTTAGTTTTGGTCTGGGCCTTCCTTGGTAGCAGGGTCATAACTAAGGAAGTATTCCACACAGTTCCTTCACATAATCAGAAGTATATAAAGACAGGAGAAAGGTTTCCTCCCTCTCTTTTTAGCTCTCTTTTCTCCCGTTCGTGTGGTGGAGGACATCAGCTCTCTGTGCTGGCTCAGCTCTTATCTCTGTGAGCTGAAGCCTATCGGAGAAGTTGCTGTCCCAGCCATACAGAGGGGAAGGACCTGTTTTCTCTTAAGGGGAGTGTTGGTGAGAATTGATTGTATTAGTTACTTATTGAGCTTTTCCCTGAGTTTATGAGTGTGTGTATCTGTTTTGTTTGGTTTTACCCATTTTTGTCCCATTTCCCTTTCCCTTTTCAGGGGTTGTTCTGGGATTTGTTCTGTAGATTCATAATGTTTGATTGTATATAATTGTAATATATGTGAATATATATATATATACACTTTTACTAAAATTGTCTTTTCGTGTACCTTTTTTTTTCCCTTCTCTCTTGGGAGGGGAAATCCATGTGGCCGGCAGTTGGGCTTGGCAGGGAGCCAAACCCAAACCTCCACAGCCCGCCAGTCTTGACCACACTGCAACCATCATCCTTACCAGGAGGTTTTCCTTTTACTTTGTATTCAGGGGGACCACAGGGTGCTCAGCATAGGGGCTAATGAACACCATTCTGTTTGTACCCCAGGTGCTGCGTTATAAAGATGTTTTGTGGGTTAAAATCAGTTTTCCTCTTGAAACAAGGATGAATTCCAGAAATAGTTAACCGGATCACTTGAAACTGTTCAGCATCTGCCTTGCCTGAGTTTTATCAGAGAACATGGAGTTGTGTTCTGTTCAAACCACTGGACCTGATCTTAGAGACTGTATACAAACAGCCTAGTACTGTTAACACTATATAGACATTTGAGTAGAGCAAAATGGCCTTAAGCCAGTAGTTTTTGTAAGCTTCAGTGACTAGGTCATGAACAATAAAGACCAGAGAGTTCAAGGTGAAAAAGAGGAGCTAAAGACCCCTAGAGTGAGGCCGAAGAACGGAAACGGCCACCTAATCCTGATGCCAAAAGAAGATTCTGGAAGGCTCCGCCCGGACTCCACCCAGTCTCCGCCTAATCATTAATATGCATAATCATGTTGTAATCTTATTACTATGCAAAACTGTATGTTGTAATCATGTAGTGAAATGTATAAAATGGCTCATTTTGCACTGTTGATTCGAAGCTATTTTGTCCAGCATAAGCTGGCTAGCTTTCCAGCGCTGTTTGAATAAATACCTTTGCTGCTAAAAGAACAAACTCTCTTAGCAGTTCCTTTAATACCAAGGTTTTTCGGCATCACTCTGTATCATTGTATTTATTGAAATCTTTTTAGTAAATTGCAACTGACTTGAAATCTCTCTTGAGTTGCGTTCATTTCTCCCACCAGTTTACCTTTAACCAGCACACACATTTATAAGGGGAGGTTTCTGAAAGGTTAGATGGCAATCATTATGGATGTAAAAGTACTGCAGACTTTGCTGGCAGTAACAGAGAGACAACTGAGCTGTCAGCAGAACCCCCACCAGACCGAGTTCAGCAAGGATGACTCCATTTTTTGCTCTGCTTGGCTTCACAGTCCATGCTAAACTCCAGGCCAGCCTGTCTGACTCAACTTGGGTTGAGGTACTTGCACTACCCTGCAGTTACAAGAATGGGCTGCAATACAAACTTGTTCATTGGACTCCTAGTCTTGCACACTGTCTGCATTTCTCAAACTTATAAATTGATGAAATTCCATGGAAAGCTTCCAGACAGGTTGCAGGATTTGCACAGAAGTGGAAAAAAATACTTTGCAAAACAAGCAGACTGACACAAATGTTTATATCCAATCATGTTTGCAGACCTAATAGGAGAGTGGGAAAGTTATGAAGGACGGAAGTTGAGTGCTATTGGATGCAATAGTACTTAACATGAACTGTTTTGGATGAAAGACTTGAAAAGCCATTATGATCAGAAACAAAAGGCTAAACTTTTCAGAGGGCAAGCACATTTGCTTCCTGCTGCCCATTTAATCTCACTGGTTCCTTGAAGAATGACTTTGTACCTTTTGATAAACCTGAAGTTCTTTCTTCCTGCTCTGCAGACTGGCTTTCACTTCATCAGTTACATCCTGGTCAGAAATGCAATAAGCCAAGATTTCCAAACAGGCATCAAGGGGCCATTTGTCCAGACAGCGCAAGGCCAGCCTACTTCTCAAAACTGCATTTTTTACCTGGAACAAGTATTGCCAACCATCCTTATCTGTGGAGGAAACAAAACACTAGTTTGAAATTCAATTTCTATAATTTGGAAAATTTAAAAAAAAATACTTGACCTTGCTGGACCACATCACCAAAACAGTACAGCACTGAAAAAGCTACGTAAGAGTGAACACAAGCATCAGACTCTTGGGAAGCAACCAAAGTTCGCATCAGATATTTACTATTCAGACTCTAAAAGATGCCTCCTTTCATGGGACACGTCATCTATGCGTGACAATGACACTGCTGTAAGAGATGTTCTATTAACAGTACAGTGATTACTGCCTCCTAATGTATTCAGCACTTCACATAAAAATAACACCACAGATGCATTCCAGTTCTCTTGTACTAAATTAGTCAGGATTTGTACATTTGCAAAACAAAGTACACCATCAGAGAAAGAAAATTCAGGAAGAAGGAAGGAAAAGGATCTATTTCTGTCTCTGGATTTGTCTGAGGACCACTACTTTACCTTTTACCTCCTGATCCAGGCTGCATTCTTCATTAAAAAGAAAAAATATGAAGGAAAAAAAAGCCTGACTAAATACTTCTTACCTTCAGCAGCTGCACAGCTCAGCACAGCATCCTTCACACTGACCTCTTCCTCTACATCCTGACTGTACAGATCCAAGACCTTCAGAGCCCTGTTCCAATCCTTTGCAGCAAGAGCTTGTTCAAAGACTTCCATTAATACTTTAACAGCTGTAGTGGAATGCAATCCTAGGAGAACCAGAGATATATACATCTTGCCAGAGAGTAGAGTAGCCAAACTGCTACCTTCCTCTTGATTCTGAAGTGGCTCAATCATAGCAAGAAAAAATCGTTCCAATATGGGAAACTCCTTCAGCAATGCCTCACACTCCTTGGAAATCTGTTCCAAACCTAAGGGCACCTCCCGTTTGCCCCGAAACTCCATCCAAGACAAACTTGATTTGTGAATTTTCTGTATATTAGATGCACTTAGACATGCCACTGTGGCCATTAGCTTTGACTGAGACTTTAAGAAGTCCAGGGAGGAAGCAGTCAGTGTGTGCTGGCTCCAGTCATTCAGAGAGGATGGGGCCTGAGTGGAGATTTCCTCAGAGGTCACTGCAGAATTGTGAACAGGTATTTCAACATCTGGCAGGCACTGGCAGGCACACTGGTGTGCCAAGTTGCTGACGTTTGTCAGAAGAGACTTTGCCTGGCTGTTTTGCCTTGCACTGCACAAGGACAGAGGCTCACAGCAACAGTTAACAATAACTTGCTGCACATTCAAGTTCAACTCTTCTTTAGCTAAGAGTGAAGAAAGTCTGTAGGATTGAAAACAGAAATGTCTTACTCAGCACATGTAACAGGTACTTTCCATTTTCATAAATCTTTCAAATGCTTTGAGAACACAAGCCCCCCTAATACTCTTCACAGATACATACAGAGAAAGATTACGTATCCTATTTTTATTCAGCATGGAAAAAAGCACAGAGAATGACATTGATAACTCAGAGCTTATGCTGCCATTCCTTTACAGAAAAGGAACTTATTCCTCAAATACTGACTTCTACCAATGCAAACCAGGGCAAGAGTCATGCCCAGTATTCCTAATAAGCCCTACTGGTCTATTTCATTTTATTACATTGCTAAGCTGCAAGTGAACTCCCCTGAACTGTCGCACATTCAGTTAAAAAAATAAATGCACTCTCACTTCGCAACAGAGAATAATTGTTAAAAATATGGAGCCACTGTTTTCCCTGAGAAAAATCTTCGGGTTGGTGGAGAAGCCACTGACTAAGCTTCTCCCTGCACACCAATCTTTGCAGCATCAAGTGATCAGCTGGTGGGATGCAGCATGCTGTACCTGTACTACCTGTGACAAGTAGCCACAGAATAATTCACTCAGGTCTGAGGTAAAAAATCAACAACATCAAAATAACATACAGAAGTATATAATCTGAAAAGCACCAACCTGTCAGGATGAACTTGCCTCTCAAAAACAAGCTGGGAAAGCAGCTGAGATGGACTCTGCTGTAAGAGTATGAAAGGGTTCCCCACTTTTATTTCTGCAGATGCATCTTTTTAAAAAAGAATCAGAATATTTATTATAATGCAAACACATTAGCTGAATAAACTGACCAACTCCTATTTTAGAAACACAGATTTTAAAAGCCTCAGTCTGAAACCTCTTTGATTGAATCCACAAAGGTCTAAATTCACATTAGAGTGGTAAAATCCAGAGCTAATTGCAAGGCACTTGTGATTATGATATGCCTCTCAAATGGGGCACCACTGGCTCACATTTTGCTAGATCTATTACCAGCATATGCAGAGTGGAGATTCTTTGGCCTTTAAGCCAGATCTAGGTGCAAACAGTTTAGCAACTCTACTTCAAACTTTCACCGAAATATGTATTTGTGGTATAGTTTCTGAGGGGCCTCTGGATGTAGATAAGTGAGACCATGCTCTACTCAAGTCAGTTAGCAAAGGCAGAGGGACCTCACAGAGGTACAGCTACTTTTACAAAAGGAGTGAAACCCTGGCCACCATTGCTGAAAGGGATTTGTATCCACTACCAAGTTATGTCAAGTTAACTCTGAACATATCCTCATAAGTTACCGTTTCCTTTTATCTTCCAGTACAATAAAATTTCCCCAAAACTCACCCAGCCCTTAAATATTGTGCAATTTTTGGCTTTGGCAGTTAGTCAGCAAGGACTGAATCACGTCCAGGCAGAAGTTACAGCTGCCATGGCAGTGACCTGAGCTGAACCAGCATGTCTGTAAATGGATCTCTGCCCTTTTTTTTTATCCTCTTGGGAAGGTATTCTCTGAAATCAGTACTGTGGTATTTTATAGTAGTGCAGCAAAATTAGTGTCAACTTTAAAAAACAGACAAGCATTTTTTCACCTAGCACAGTGAATTGTTCTGTTCTTCTGGCAGCTCTATGTGCTGATAGTGCATTCCTTCCCATGGACCACCATCACCTGCTGATTCTATGAAAAAATTCTGCCTGGTTACCTCTGCATGACCTTCTACACATTCTTTGCTTATCCCTGTGGAGCAGAAGGGCACTTGCTGCCTCTAGGGAATCTGTAATGCATGATGATCCACTGGATGCAAAAATCAATCTCATCTTACAGGGTAGTACTAAGAATTTTTGGAGGTCTGGGTTTGTTTTGTTTAAATGGAGTGCAGAATCTGTTCTCATTTTCCTACTGCTATCAGCTATTTTTATCTGAGCTGTGGGTGGCCTAGGTGTTAAGAAACAAAATTTTCAAAATGTAATAATCAGTTGAAAGTGAAAGATCTGACTACACACAGGTAGGCATGTTTGGCAAGGCACCATTTTTTGCACAACTACTTCCATAATACAGGCCAGACTACATAGTCTGAGTATCTGCACCCAGGCTCAGACTGTTCCATAGAAACCCCTTACCTAGCTCTGCATTCAGGCTTCGTAATGCAACAGCAGCCAATGTAGTGATGTAATCAAGGAAGACCTTCATATAATTTGTCTGCATGTTGCTCTCTGGCATACTTTGGGCATGTTGGTCGAGAGTTCTCAGCAGGAGCTGTGTTTGATTCCAAACCAGGTGCTTCTCCAGCTCCGTGGGTTTGAGAGAGCCCTGCTCCACCAAGGTGCCAAGAAGACTTCCCTTAGAGTCTGGTTGAAGAGAACAAACATACATCCAAGATTCAAGAAGTAAATGACAAGAAGAAGGAAAGGGGGGCGGTTGGGGAGAAAAAGAGAGAAATGCTTTAGTCAGTTTCCTCTCCTTGATTATAGACCTCAGTATGGGCATTACGATTTAATTGAAAGGAAGAGAAGTTTTCACAGCAGAATAAGTCTGTAGTTCATCTAAATTGGTAACTATGTCCCTGACATGTTAGAAATATAATAAGGTAGACCCAAAATATATCTAGTTCTGTGTTGTTAACACTCTAAAACACAAGTGTTGACCAATCTTTATGATCCACAACATTCAGTTCGTTGAGCTCACTGAAATTTTTGCTCATTAAACATTTTAAAAACACCAGAAAGCCATTTAGAAATTTGGTGAATGGAAGAAAAACAAATTAAAAAATCCACCAGTACTATATAATGAAGAGAACTGTGAGAAAAAGCAACTGCGGAAGACTTCTGGAAAGTTTTATGAAAACATGAAAATCGGAAAGTATTACGATGTTACAAAGGTTTTATACATTTATCTCCATTTTCTTATTAAAAAATAAAAGAAAAAAATAACAGTAAGGAAAGATACACCCACTTATCTATAAGTTGCCATATTAAAATACACTTAAAGAATTCCTTGATAGGACTGAAGAGAAACAGGACAAGTAATAACTTCTCCAACAAGTTCAGAACTTTAGCTTTGAAAATAAAATCCAGAATATAAGAATTACAGATAAATTTTACACTTCACATTTATGATTTTCAAAATATATATTCAGGCATATGTCAAAGAGCATTACTACTAGATTTATTGTTGTCTGGAAAGGCCAAAGTAAAAATTTCAAGCCATATATCAGTCTACATGATCACAAAAATAACTCACCCACAGAACGTTCAACACACGTCAGTGCTTTTAGGATTTGGTCCAGATTTTGTGATAAAACAATTTCATTAGTAATACTTTCTTCAGTCAAGATAGGGTAGCAAGCTTGCAGAAGGTCTACAATACTGCATCGAAAATGACTCCCTGTTTTCTCATCTGAGAACTCTGGAAAGAGGGAGAAAGAAACAGCAACTGTAACAAAGACAGTATTTTTTGCACAGAAAAAGGCCCACAGAACCAAAACTGTATTACAGTACAACAAATTCAAAGCATTTCAGATTATTCAGAATTGAGCTTGGGTCACGTCCCTCCCCTTTTTTTTTTAAATGCTAAGATAAAAAATGGAAAGTTCAAATTTCATTTGCAACAGAAGGCAAAAATTTGATTTAAACGCATTTCAACGGAAAGCCTTTACCAGTAAAGCATACTACCTGGCTTGGATTGACCTTGTGATGTACAGGAATAGTTGAGAATTTTACTTATTTGCTGGAGAATTGCTGGGAAACCTTTGACACCTTCAGAGTGCAGTAACACAAAGTCAGGTCGGTGGCCTGGAACAGTCATTGTGCAAAGGTACACAAAGTTAGGAGTGGAAAAACGAGAAGCTAACATGAAAATACAAAATGAGATTTAATTAAAACTCAGGTGTTAGCACAAACAACACAGCACAGAGAGACACTTTCTGTTCCCAGACCCATATCGACAAACACAGAAATCAAAAGCCCACCCTGAGTTTCAAGGCTGTTGTACAGTCTTCTTTCTGCTGTCTCCAAAAGCTGTTTGCATGTCTTCCAAAGACGGCACTGAGTACAGGCTAGGTCAAACGCTGCCATTGCTGAAGGACTCAGGTCCTCAAGGACTTCCCGCAGAGGATCAGTATGCTCCAGCTGGATGTTCCTGATCCAGAAGTTTTCTTGGAGAGTAGGGGCAAGACTTCCAGAAGTTGCAAGCAATTTATCAGTAACATCCGAGATGGAATAAAATACCATACCTACATGTGTCATCAAAACACACAATCACTAATTAAACTGCAGAATTACCTCAGATCCTGTCATGAGTAACTACTTTTTAATCCTTATGGAAAAAAATTCCAGAAATGGCCTGCTTCGTGGACCAATTACCATAGAATAGATACAACTAATTTGGCACCAGCAGTGAGTTTTAGTATCCTTTGGACTCAAAGAACCACCATACTCTTCTGAACAAACACTCCATTCATTTTGACAGTATTCAAATTGCCTTCTCCTGTTTTCCACTTCTCCCTCACCTTTTACAAGGACTCAAAAAACTGTGTCCTTACCAGCTGCTGCTGCATTCCCAATAGCTTGCAGAGTTGAACGGCCACTGCCAGATTTCCTGATGCCCCCAGTGCCATCTGACACTTGATTCTCAATGCTGTGCTCCACTCTTGCCATTTCTCGTACTGCCTCTTGGTAGCGCTCCATGAAAACCAATTCACCATAGCAAGGGGAAGTATCCAGATTAAACATCAAAGCCACCTTTCAAAAATAATAACAGATGTAACTACAGAGCATGTCAAAAGAAGTTTTCAAAGGTCAAAAAGCTTTGATGGGATTTAGAGGAGATGAAGGAATAAAATAAAACAGGTACTTTAACTGAAAAATGTCCCCACAGACACAACAGCCTGAAATTTTTTTCCAGAGAATATTAAGTACTTGAAAAAAAAATACCTTGGAGACACTCTTCAAGTACTTTTATAAAGCTCAGCTATTATTTGCTGCAGGACAAGGATTGAAGTAATTTCCATTAACCACACACCTTTCCATAAACTATTTTAAACAAATTCTTACTCAGCAAGGAATACCTTCTAGAAATTTAAACACAGAGTAGGTAGGGAGAACTGTGCAAGTTCCTGTTATCAAAACAACAACAGAACACATACCAAGCTTAAATTAGTTATCATCAGCGATATTGAAAATCAAGGCAACAAAGCAAACCAGAATGCTTCTGTGACCCTGTAAGTAGCAGAAAGATGAAGTAGCATGCTTGGCATCAAAAAAAACTAATGGGTTGAACAGCAACCTGAATCATGTCAATGAAATGCTTAAAAGATACTAACTGCTCTGGTATGGCTATCTGAAACTCAGTCAGATCACTACTTTTTGCTGAAGATCCAATCACTGATGCACCTCAAGATGTTTTTTCATAGCATCAGCCCAAAAGTCACATTGAGAAAGGTATGTACAGCTGTCATGGCGCAAAGACAAATGTGCAGTCTGCCTATTTCAAGTCTTTCTGTCTGTTATCAATACCATGAATTTAGCCTCAAACCATACCTCCTTCAAACAAATGCAATCACCACTTTGGCTCTGCTTTGGGTAAGGAATATATTTGCATGTTTCTGCCAAGCTTACAAGTGGTTTTGAATCACTGACTAAAGAAAGCAGTTGAGAAGCTGCCTCCTCATGAGACTTCACAGGAGCTCTTTGTGTTCTTCATTCAGATGGAACACTATGCTTGACTAGCTCTCATCAAACTTTCGCATACTTTGAGATCCCAGGTTTGCAGAAAGTGTTTATAACAAGGCAAAAGACCATCTGAATCTTTAGGATGTTGGTTTGCAATATCTTTGCTCCTTTTACTTGCTTCTACTTCTGAAGTGATTTTTTCACTTGGAATGTACATGCTTTAGCCCATGCTTGCTAAATGCAGAAGAAGCAGGGATTTAATTCAAAAGTCAAAATATATGCAACTTATTTACCTGATGGGCTTCTAGGAAGTTTCCTCTCAAAACACAAGAAACCAACAGTGATTCTGGAGGGGAAAGCATCATAGGAATGAGTGGGTTCTGCTGATGTGGTCTAGCCCTGCTTTCCAAATCACTCGAGCCAGATACACTACTGGTACTTCCCTCTGCAAGAGAGAATTTAATCACTATACTATTATGGAAAACACGTTTCACCAACTGTCAGATAACCGCAGTTTGTATATTTAACACAAAAATATAGGCGCAGAGTTGCAAGCAAGTTTTAGGGCAAAGAAGTCTACATAAACATCTTGTTAAAAATTCTCATAATATTTCACTATTTCATCAGAACTTCCAATTTGGATCTCATCCCAATGTCACACTGTTCAGTATCTACATAACATGCATGCAGTGCTAGGGCACTGGTTCAATCTGGATAGAGAGAGAAGTATTGGACCTACTAAGTCAAATCAAGCATGCCTAAACGTGTTTTAGGGTACAGGACTACCAGTCCACCAGCTTTTTTGATGGTTTGCACATGACTACATTGCATACTGTTTCCTGCAAGCCAAAGATAGCAAAAAAAATCTAATTTTCTTATTCCAGGAGAAGACACACATACGCTATTCTAACTAGAAAAAAGTCAGCCAAAAATGGGAGCTCTGAGAAGTGAAAAGTTATAATTCTGTCCTGCAGAGAGCCGTAATTCAGATGAACTAGTCAAGGAAATACTTCATCATGCACATTGACAAGACAAAGAAATACTACTTTTGTAGCTCAATACCTGAGGTACTGGTGCTTAGCTCACTACTCGTACCTTCTAATGACAGACTGGAAGTTCCCTCTTTCCCATCTAAAATAGAAACAAATCAAAACCAGTACATTAAATGCACTTTTTCTAGAAAAGGTAATTAAAACTTACTGCAAATAACAGATCAGGCAACCTCAAGAGATCTTCAAGAGTATCTCGCAAATGAGCCGCCACTGATGTCTACGATAAACGCAAAACCTGATTTGAAGAAAATGCTCGGCAAGAGACTATGCTGGGGAGGCCCATCACTGACTTATGTCAGATACATTAGAGCTTCTCATTTTGGAACATGCCACTCCAAAACCAGTCATGCCTTTTAAAGGCTGAACATAAGAAGAGTGAGGAACATGACGTTTTCCTAAGGCTGTCAATTTACACCACAAATTCCTGCAAATTCACATCCTAGACAATATTGTGATAGGAAAGAAAATACACCAAACAGTCATTGGATAAAGTGGAGAAAGTGAAAAATTGGTACTGCAGTTCCTCTCCTGCCCCAAATCAGATTATGCATGGAAGAAGTTATTTAAACAGGTGAGCTTCAGGAAAACAACCTCAATCCAAGCAGAACTGGACTAAGATACTTCAAATCAGTTAGAAAACAAATAGAAATAAATCTAGTTCTCTACTCCTAGGCCATTAAATTTAATTGCACTCAGCTATGAGCTCAGCAAAATTATGCACATTTCAGAGATGTCGTCTCCAAGTCACTTTTTCAACCCACCTGCCTTGTACCTTCGAGATCTACTCCGTTTCTTAAGGCTGGAGCACCTGATTAAAGAGCAGTATCTCCTGGAGGCTCCAAGCTGATGTTCTGTGAAAGATTTAAGCAAAAACATTACCAAACAGCTGAACAGGTCATCAACTGTTATTTGTCTACCTTGAAGAACCTAGCAGCACATCCACACAGGTAAAACTCTGGTGGCAAATCTCCAAAGGAAACACAGCTGATCTCAGCTAAGAGCTCTTCTGCAGCGAAGTTTATACCAGCACCTTGATGTAATTTTGATACAATTCAACTAAATACTATATTTTTCACATTCATATCCAATGTTGCTTGGAACATACTATACCTTCTACACATCTTTCATGAGTACTATGGGTCTTTTCCTACCTATATAATTCTAACTAAACAGAAAAATAGATATAGTCTAAGTACATAATGAGCTAGAAACAAAGCAAAAATAATAGGAATTATAATAGTAAAAGAGAGAGTTTCACTTGTTTTGCTGAAACAACTGGGTTCTTCAGCAATGCAGGGTAGTACAAACCCTGACCCAATCAACAATTTTGGACGTAAACAAGTAACAGGGGCGCCAGAGACAGAAAATCCAAGAGATACGCAGTGTCAAAAGAAGCCAGACACCTTTCCCTGAAAGACGTTCCCTAATGTCGTGGTTTAAGCCCAGTTGGGCAGCAAAGCACCACACATCCTCTCACTCACCTCCCCAACATACCCAAATAGTTGTCATCATTTGTCAGAAGTCAGGACCCAAAAGCACAGAACCCCACAGAAAGCTCCTACCTGTCCAAAAGAACATTGAAGGCTGTCTACTTAAACATAAGTCCCATCATCCCTCCTTCTTTACAGAGGGAGACTTGAGAAATATTTGAACGCAAGTTTGAAAACCTGCAACATTTAAGGTCTAGACTGCCTGGTTTTACTTGGGACATAGAGCTTGCATGGTGTGAGATACACAATAAGGCACACAAGATACAAGAAGAAATCTCACAGTAGGGGGGCTAACAAGTTATAGGATATGGAGAAGGGTGGGAAACAGGTTTCTGAGCATGTTGTTCTGGCTACTCCAAGAATCACCTCAGAATAATAGTTTCCTCTGATACACGCTCTTAAAATTTCCAGACTAGGCTAAATCAACAGTGGCTGTGAATGAGTTGAGACTATTTGGCTTGCACCAGATCCAACACCACCAATGCCCCTTTGTATTGCTGCACTGTGACTTGTGACAAAGGGGCGGGTCGAAGACAGGCAAACAGAAGCAGTGTGAGGGGAGGGAGAAAAGAAAAAAGAACCCCAAACTTTCTGATTGGCATAGAGATTGCTCCTGTCAGAGAATGGTGCAAGGACCTGGTGATCTTCAACTAGGTCACTCCCCCAATATCTTCCAAAACATGCTCTCTCAGTAAGATGCTCAGGGAATTTAGTTTTAAGAACACTGCCTGGATAGCTGTAACAGAACAGTGCTGATACATCAAGAAGTGCAATATAGAAAGCCTACCTGCATTTCTGTTGCTCATCACCACCTTGAATCGCCAGTGAGCTTCAGAAAGGTATTTGGAAAACTGTAACACGCGATTTCCAAAGGTATCTCTAGTTGCAGAAAGATTCAAGCATTCAACAAGCTCCAGCTCTTCACGAAGCACATTACTGGAGTCCCATGGGAGAGAACTCTGAATTTCTTCCAGATGGTTGAGAAGCAATGTGAGGAAGGCATCCATGGCCACATCATCCACTAAAAATCCAGTAACATTACTAGTGAAGTGTTTCAGATCCAGGTAGTTCAGCTTAGAGGTTTCAGAGCTTTTGCCACCTAACAATGAGTCACAAAGATCTCGGGTATCTGTGTGAACTGTCTGTTCAGCCAGCAGATGCCCCTCTAACTTCTTTTCAGCCTCTATTAGGTGCTGTGGACTTCCCAAGGTGGAAGACCTCTGACTAGTACTGCCTTCTACTCTTATAGCAGAACTCTTTTTGTCAAGGTCTTCATCCTCTGCATAGTCCTCAGGTAGGGGAGTCTCAGTATAGAGGTCACTGTAGGAAACAAAAAGCAAGGAGAAAATATTCTCCAAAACCTCCAGGCGCAGAGGAGCAGGAACACTCCTTAAGAACTGCTGACACTTCACAATATACTGAGGAAATACTGAAGAGCAATCTGTATAATTTAAAAAAAAAAAAAAAAAAAAGAACATTTACTACATTTCTCAGGTGTTCCTTCCTCCCACCTGTGCCTTTTAAGAAAATCCTAGGAGAGGGAACTGTCCCAGCGGCTCAGACCCAATCATTCCTCCACAAACCAAGTAAATATATGTCCAACATTTAAAAAGGCAGTGTGCCTCCTCCGAGTAATGCCAATTACCACTTTGTTTAATGATGTGCAAACTCAAAGTACACCCAGTTTAACCACTGAATCATTTTCAGCTCTGGGAGATCATAAGCTCTTACAAAAGCATCTCTGCCACTACCATCCTATATCTAATATCACTTTCTTTTTGCACTATATGTTCTGTACAATTACCTTAAATGTTTTAAAACAAGGCCAGTAGCTTATTCATATCTATTATTACTAAATATAACAGCACTTCAAAAAAAATGCCATTATACTTGTCTCCAAAGCATCCATAGCCCACTGAATAAAAACACCATATGTACCCAGGGTGCAACATTATCCCAATACTAAGTGATAATTCAGAGTCCAGCAATTGGAGAAGCACAAGCTACTGAACATGAGAAAAGAGGCCAATCACCTGCTGGTTCCCCAGAAGTTGCATCCTCAGGAATATCACCCAAAAGGCTGCGTAGGCAGTTCTTGCACTTGGAATGCTTATGTGAATTCACACAGAGAGCATAGATGGCATACTTCATGGCACAAAATGCTCGGAAGAGCGCCAGATTGCGTTGCTGGCTCAGGGTGTTAGGGAGTGTTGCTGCTGTGGACAGAAATCAGGGCAGTGAGGGGCTAGGAGGAAGACAGGAAAAGTCAGTTTTCTCCTACAGTTCCTGGAGAGCAGTATTTATCTGATTTTTCTTGCCCAATGTCACTTCCATCTCATCTTTGATCTATCCCACTGTTACTTTTGGAACAAAACCCATAGGAGCCAATCCACAACACATGGACACAGAAAAGTCAGGTCTGGATCTCCTTCTACAAAGAAATTTTTCTGTGAATTTGTGTCACAGGACCTGGCTACAGCACAGAATGACCAAAATCACCTCACAATGAGTCTCATTAGAAGTATGTGGTTAAGCTGTACTGCTCCGTCTACAACAGAGGCACAAGCCCTTGGTCATTTCAGTGTCTTAGAATTTTGTGTTCTAGAACACAGTAGATAAGTAGGGAGACAGTGAAGAGTGGCTCTGACCATAGTGAGAATAGAGTACCACCACCTCTATAGATTTGTACTAATAAATAGATACTGCAGTTGAGCCTCCCCATAATGACTGGCCATATAGATCAAATGCAATCTGCAATTAATTAAAAAAAAAAGTACTGTCCCACAGTCTCCTTCACATATTTATACCAAAGGCAACCTAGAGAAGTACTGCACCCACTTCTCCCTTTTTTTGGAGGATATCACATGCCAGAAACATGATCCCTTCTTAGTACAACAGAACAGCAGAACTGCAAATTATGCAAGAGTCACATCATCAGCCCCTTCACCCAGTCACACAATGCAGTGTCATATAATGTCTGTTATGAATTATCCAACTACTGTACAAAGGTTAAAAAAACCAAACAAACCCCACAACAAAGAAGCAAAAAAACCCCAACAATCACACACAACCACACATGGTGTCAAATTAGTGCTTGGATTCCACTATTCTGTATTCTTATATAAGGGGTAGATTTGTCCCTCTCCCTGTTGTCATGCAGGGAAAGCATTAACCACTTGTTTTGGTTTTTTTTAAACAAAGCACTGCTACAAAGCACAAGGTACTGATAATGTCCCCATTCAAACTCTGGGACTGAACAGCATTACCTAACTTAGAAAGTGTTTCAGCACTGTCCTCCACAAGGTTTGAGCATGATTGCGAAAAAAAAAAAACCACCAGTCTGAACTCTTCTGAAAACTATGGAGCCAAGACAAAAGGACTGAGAGCAAAACCAGTTGGAAACAATAATTCCCTATCACTGCCATTCTCGGCTGAGACAATGGTGGAAACTATAGACAGAACTGAGGAAACATCCAAGTATGAATCCTCTACAGAACCCACATGGCCATGGAAATGCTACAGCTCACCAGCAGCTCTACCCTAATATGTGGACACCCAAAAAGCTCTCAATATCACTATCTTAAGAGGACTTCAGGTAGGTAAAGCCCAAGATCTGATAAATACAATCCTCTGAAGCAGAGAAATAGCTAGCTGGAGATACTACAGATACACACTGGTAATCAAAAATAAGTTTAATACATTTTTGCCTCACATGTGGAACGACTTGGATCCAGTGAGTCTGTGTCAGTATTTGGATCTGAACCAATCCTTTTCATGCATCAATACCCTTTAATGATAAGCACTTGTTTTTCATATGCCAAAAATTCTAACACCTTACTCCTGAATACTGTAACTTAAAGGAAATTGCTGTCCACCGTTTCTTTTGCTAGTGTGACTGATCAAAGCCGGTGTTACCCACAGCCTGAACACAAGTGTCTACCAGTACCACTGCTTTGGTTACAGCACTGCAGCTGACAGATGTCTATCAGGAAGAAGGGGAAGCATTGTGGTGCAAGGGGAACAGGCCTGGTAACACTACCACATCAGATCAATCAAAATTTTTTGAGTCCTCTCTTCGAGTTTTGAAATAGATTATTTTCAAGAAGATTCTAACAGACTGTGCTTATAGAATTATCACAATTTTACAATAGTCACTGGATTGAAAAGAGGAGTACTTATCTTCTGTTAATTACTTCCATAAATTAATGTTATACAAAAAAAAAAGAGAAATCACAGCTAGAGTTCTTTTGCTACAGTCATGCAGCTTCTAGAAGATGGGAATGTTTCTTCCTCTTTTTGAAAAGTTTTGACAGAATTTAAGCAGAAGTGAAATAAAATATAAGAACTGGTTAAAAAAAACTCCAACAAAACAACACCAGCAACAACAAAACAATTTCAGAAAGCAGGACACTAAAAATTAGGATCCATATAGAGTCTCAATCATTACATATTTTAAGACTATTCAAGACAATTGTCACAATAATTTTAACATCAAACCCTCTAAAAGTAAGATGGGAAAGCAACATCACAACCGATAGGAGAGAAAACTGCTTCCCACTAGCTAACCTAGAAAAATCTGTGCAAGATCCATCCCCGAGAGCTCTCCACACAACTCAGGTTGAAATTACACATTGCTTCTGTGGAATTTGTACATAAGGCACACAAAATTGTAGCTTCTTAGGTTCCAGTACACACAGTAAGACTGAGCTTCTGTACCATTATTAGGAGGCCCTATCAGAAAACAGCTTCAATAGCAGCAGCTGAACCCAGACACAGGCTGCAATCAAGAGTGTCCAAGGAGAGTCACTTCTAAATGAACTAATGTGTTTAGTAACCTCAGGTGTTTTAGGCACCCAACTGGAACATGGGACAAAGAAGTGAGACAGTAGTGATGTAAACACAGCCTGTAGATAAGCTTTACTGATTTAAAAATTGAAGTAAAATTGGTGGCACGTACTATTAGAAGGAAAAAAAAAATATCGTATCTTTCAAAACTGAAGATTTTGTAGTATGAACTATCATCAATTTCATCTGGTTTTGACCCTGGATTTTAAATTTAAGTGTACAAGTGACTGAAATCCATACATTTACTTTTCAAACTAAGGGTATTACACAGTTTAGAAGTGATGATAAGCAGCACATTTTAGAAGCATGTGCAAAGCCTTGTTACCATTCTGAAAAAAGCAATTTCAGAGATCTGTCCCTGATCAAAGACATCTCACAACTCCTTCTTGAGAGACAATTTACACGCTAAAAGAATTTTAAAATAATTTCCACATACTCTCTAGTTTTCTTCCCCAAAACAGCTATCTTCCACAATTCCAGAAGCAGGTCAAAAGAACAGATTCTTCCTGGCAGAAATACTGAGCATACATACTTAGCGGATCATTAGTTTCCTGTGTTCTCACAACCCTATACATTTACCCTGCATCTGTTGGTCTCTAGCAGGAACTTTTTGAAGAAGTTCAATAACATCATCCTCATTCAGTGCCAGAAGATTAGAGAGATGATGCAGAGAGTACACTGCAGTGTGGCAATCCAGACTGTGCAAGTGTTGCAAAAGAACGTTCCTTGGGACAGTAATACTGCAAGAGAGAACAAAGAAGTGGCAGAGATTTAAGTCTCAGACAAGTTTAAAAACGTAACTCCCACTCTAATTCTGATTGAGCCAAACTACTGCAGTTAAAAAAAACACCAACCAAGAGCGTAACTGCAGTCCATGAAGCAATTTTGAGAGCTTGTGATATACAGTCACTGTCAGATGATTAGCCAAGAAAATAACACCTTTTCTACTTGCACACATAAACTAACAGGTAGATTTGCCAAGACAGTTTGGAAAAAGTCTTTCTGATCATTTTACCTGTTTTGCTGCATGCACCATTCAAGAACTTCTACATGAGTCCACAGCCCATCACAAAAATCTTTCAATACAGAATCGTTGCACAGATCCTAAATGGAAAGACAAATAAAAGAATCTGTTTACAACAAATCCCCCAGTCAGACAGTGGAACCAACCCTGTGTCACATATGGCATGTTTGTAAGACTTCTTTACCCAGAGAATAACTTCCAAATACAGAAAATTGCCAGTTTTATTACAAAGCCAGAAAAGGGCTATTCTGACACAACACAGAGCTCAGTCAGCCTCCCCCTGACACACTGACAGACCATGGAAAGGTGGCTACATCCATTTTCAAGCTTAGCTTTTAAAATGCAAATTAATGCTTCTTAATAACAGTCTAAAAACTCTACAACTAATCATGCTCTAGAACAGATGACATACTGGGGTAGCAGACTGTTATTCTCCATGTGCTTTTCTACTACAATGACTGCCTGCTAAAATCAGATCTAGGAGTTTCACTTTGCAGAGGCTACTGAATAGGTAGTAACTCCCCTAGGGCAATACCAGCCTAGATCTGCACTATGATCCAGCAGTACAAGGTTCCTTGTCTCCGCACCTCTGCCATCTAAGCCACTTGCCAGCCACAAGACATCATCTGAAGTGCAACTACATCCCCAGAGCTGGAACCCTCTCTTCTGCACGGATGAAGGCTGCCCCCAAACAAGGTGGATCTTTCACAAACAGCTCTTGTCATTTATCGTTTCACTTTGAGAATGAGTATGGGGAATTTCCAAGCTACCCTGTTGCTGAACTCAGGCTGGTTGTGACCAGAATTAGTCACTGTCCAGGGATGACTCACTGGAGGAAGTTTCATAAAACAAAGATACCCCAGCTCTTTTCAAAACTAATCAACAACTATTCCTGTCTTTCTCTCTCTCATGTTAACAGCAAAAACTGAAGAGTTGATGCAAGAGAAACTTTCAGAGTTTCCTGTGCAATCATTCTCCCTTCACAGCTGAGGAATAAGAAGAAAGGAAAGTGCCCAATATTACTTGCACACAACTGTTGCATCTTAACTTTCTAAATTCCATTTTGAGAAAAAACAGCATTCTCACTGAAAACTCTGCGATTTTACTTATTTTTGCAAACAAACGGCATTATCCGGACTGGGATACTGCCATTTCCTTTCACCTGAGTTTTGTGTAGAGTCCATAGCAATGCTTTTGCTGATTCTAAACTTTGACAATGAGTCCATCCTAGCAACACCAAGAGGCGGCTAAGTGGGCTGAATTCTCTCCTCAATAAACTGGTAAGGCTCGAGTAGTCTTCTCTTTTCAGTAAAGTTAATGCAGTCACCTAGAAAACAAAAGGAAGAAGTATTTATTTATCCAAAATGTAGAGACCCATAATGCCTGGCAGACTATGTAAGGAAGTAGCCACTTCAATATTAGCTTCACTAAAATAGTGAAGTTCTGCATCTGGAACTTCCCTAAACTTATATTTTCGAAACCATCAGGTTACTCATCAGTAAAGTTATCTTCAGGAAAAAAACATCATTTCAAATGCTTACAAAAAAGCCAACTCACACTCCATGCTACGTTATCTTTACAACCCTCCTGCTGAGTCTGTCTCTGTCAAGGGCTTTATGTAAGGGATTTCTATGAGCACATTTACTTAGAAGTGGAAATGTGTTCAACCTCAGAAACTCACACTTTAACAGTGACCAATTCTCTGCATTCTATTTTTTTGATCTATGTAAATACATTCAAATGAATTAATTAATTACAGACTATTTTTCATCAGGTCTTCAAGCTCTTTAAAACGTAAATTTTACCATGCAAACTAGCCTCACTGCCTCAAATCTACCAGCATCAGAAAAGCAAAGCCACAAGTTCAAGATCATGAGGCAAATGGTACATCCAACAAAATCACAAGCAGAACACAAGACTTCTTAAATCCTGAAGATTTAATCTTCAGTCTGCATGAAGATCAGTTTTTCCTAACATGTCACTGGCTGTTTTATGTTCATTACACAGCTGCAAGTTTGGGAGTTATCACCAGTTACCTCCCTATTCCTATTACCCATCACCCCTCATAAACACTATTTGAATACAAAATGATTCTGTGCACCATCAAGATATGCTCAATACAGAGACTGACTTTAGCCTCCATTGGGTTTCCCTGTTAATGATTTTATGGCTGTACCAGAATCTGTTCCAGAAAGTGCTTGCTGCTGCTCAAGCAGTAGAAATAGGCTGTCTTCCAAGAAGGAGCTCCTATGGGATCTGAGAACAAACTCATCACAGTTCGCTCTGTATCCAACTGCTCAGATGAACCTAAAAAACACCACAACAAGATGTTTCCAGTAGACAGGGGTACCTTTGACAGATGCATAACTGCTATTGATTTAAACTAAGAAACACTGGGCATTTTCTCAAACACTAACCAGCTGTCACATGTTAACAGCTAAGACTCTTGAGTAATTGTTACTGGATAACAAGGCAGCCAAGCGGAGAAGTTTGACAAAGGTCAGATCAGAAACCAGGAAACTCTCTGGACAGTAATTAACAGCAAGAGCCTGCTTAGTGCACAGGTTGTTTGCATCAGCTCAGGTCACACTGCCTGACATCGTTTAGCCAGGCACATCTTTTCCGTATGTTTCATGAATTCTCACTTGTGCTCTCAGACACTGTGCCACTTTGCAGGGCCTTAGCAAGGACTTGCCCACAGGAACTTCTCAGATCTGTGGAAAGTGAGAACTGAACTACTCCTTGTGAGAGTGAAGGTACGTGGATCTCCATTTCTCTTCCCTCACAAGCAAGCACTAACTGCAGCTATTATCAGAAATGCCAGAGTTGGCCACACCAGCCTGAACTTCCCTTCAGCAATCCCTATGAGTAAAGGGAGAAGAGAGGATACAAACCCCACTGACTTATACCTGAGTATACAGATGTGAGCAAAAGAGGGTAGGCATTCTAGCCTTTCCCTCCTTGCACATTCACCTGGCACTTTACTGACAGGATCATGGCATCACTTGTCAATCAGCTTCAGCTGAGATCCTCATAGAATATGCTGAGTTGGAAGAGACCCATCAGAATCACTGAGTTACAACTAAATGTACCACTCACAGAGAGCTAGAGAGAGGCTGTGAAGTTATGGTTGGTACAGAACCAACAGCTGGGCTCTGGCAAGAGAACAGGTAATCAAACTGCATCTTCTTTCCAGCTGGGATATTAGCCCGCTCCACATCTCCTTCCACTTTCAGAAGTTTTCCAGTATTAACGGGTTTTAACATGTTGGGATTACTGAGGTAATTGAACTGTTACTGGACAGAAATGGAATATCCTCCAACACAGACAACTCCGAGTTGGAGGCAAACAAATAAAAACTTTAGATAAAGTGTAAATCTTCTAGATACAAAATAGACCTTCTTCAAGAGAAATGCTGAGCAGATTGAAATAGAGCACCAGGGGTGGTAAAGGAAGTGATCAAAAAAGAGACAGCATAGACTGCAGAAACACAGAAAGAACTGGTGTTCCTATGCCAATTCCTTGCTTTAAGGATCATTTTAGCATTACCTTTCACAAGACTACGTGGTTTACTAAGGCACCTTAGCAAGAACACTGCCCGACTTCTTGACAACTCGCCTGTTTAATGCCTTAACGGTTTTGTTAAACTAGAAATTAAAACAAAGTAAAAAGTGAAACAAACCTTTTTGTATTGATTTTGACAACAAAAGCTTTTCTCTTGTTCTTTCTGTGACAACACTGCTATAAAGGCTTAACAGGCCATGGCTCTGTTTCCTCAACATACAGCTTAGTAGCTTCTCCTCCCTCAGTGGGCTTCCCTCAGCCCAACATACATCCAAGAGCTCCCTGAATAGGTGCCTTACTTCATCTGCCTGATGCTCCACATCAAAAGTCACTATACTGAGAGCAGCATAAATCGTATCTACTAGTTCTCTTTGATCCAGTTCGGCTGAAATCTCAGAACTGCACTGGAGCCTCTGCAGAGATTTCAAGGAGTCACAAAGAAATTCAACAAAGATGTTTTGTAGAGAGCGATATTGCTGGAGTGAGGAGCTATGTGTGCCTTGTTCCTCCTGGAAGAACTCCAGCAGGGCTTTTGCCCTCTGAGGAGCCCGCAGCAAAAGCTTTCGGAGAGCTGAAACAACACCCAAACTGAATTTGTGAGAACAGTCATCTCTTCTTTTGCTGTCTGTGATGTGCTTGTTCTGGGTGCACTCAAATGCTTCAAACAGTTCCTGGTAGGGAAATAATAAGAGAGTAAGCCTTTTAGATTCCAATAATATAGGAAATTAATTATTTAAAAAACCCAGGAGAAACTTGAAAGCAAGCAGATCAACTTGGAAACACCATATTACTTAGGAAATCCATTAATAATGGCTCACCTTATCCAGTATCCTTCCTAGAAGAGTGGATATGCCTGACTATGTAAAAAAAATGTAAAGAATCCTATAATACACAAATACACTATAAGGACTATGGGCAAGCAAGATACCAGAGTTCACAGGCAGTCCCTACGGGGTGGCTGAAGCACAGCCATATTCTATGTCTTAGCAATACACTGATGTGACTTCATAAGATGCTAAGAGCATGACGATTAGTGCTCTTTTTTTTTTTTTAGTCCTACTTTTCCAGATTCATACCATCTATCCATCAGCTTCATCATCCTCACCAATTTTTCAATCTTGTCAACAGATTCAGAAGCCATTTCATGGACTTCGTTCCTAAGCAGCAGTAACTTTTCTTTCTAACAGAAGCAAACCTACAATTCCAGAACTAGGAAGGGGGAAACAAGGACAAAAAAAATCCCAATTAGCTCTCCCAGTAAGGAGTGGGAAGGTGAGGGACAAGCCAGTTGAATTGCATTTAAGCAGCACTTGTGGCACTTCTGGGGAGAGGTGGTTGTTGTGCGTAAAAAATGAGAAGTCCACCAACATCCTTTTTTTTTATGTGCTGGATTAAAACATACCTCGACCTACCAACACACCTCTCACAGTAATTGTGGCAAAGAAGTTGCTGAATCTCATGTTTCTGTGCAACACTGTTGGACAGTGTGGACAATGGTGGCATCATTCATGACCTTGGCAGATAGATGGCAACATGCACAGACTTCATTACTCATTAACAGATTTCAAGGAGATTTATTTTAATCAACATTCAAGTTTACCTTGCTTGTTTTCATCCTGTAATTGCTAATTCTGTATCCTTAGAGAAATATTGAACACCTTTTCCTTATTCATATTAAAAAGCTTCAAATAGCCTCTGAATACAGTAAGTTTTCAATTTCCATTTCAAAAAAGGCAAACAAAAGAAAATATATTTAAAGAGTTAGAATCTATAGGACCAGAAGCAACATAGGACATTTCACACACCATGTCAGGTCTAAATCTGTTGTAATTAACACCAAATTAGGGTAGTTTTACCATCAGTAACTTTCCTGATTTTCTGCTCTATACTTGCTTTCGATATTAATCCATCTTTGCATATTTCCATGCATTTCAAATCAGTCGGCATACATTAATTAATAATAGAAAAATGGGTCCTGGACCTCAGAGCACACATCATACCAATTACCAAACAACATTAGCAGTAACAGAGGAACATCCAAAAACTTCCAGGAAGGGGGCAAAGGGGTGCATAGGAGATGAAAATTAAGATCTCAGGAGAAAGAAGAAGAAAACAGATATACTTTTAAAATGTGCTTTCTGACTGTAGTTTATTTTAGCTCATAGTGGGTTTAAGGTTTATGATTATTACAAGTGTCTGTGGATGCAAGACTGTGGCAAGTAGCTGCAGTCAGGTCTGCCATGTGTTAGAAATATTAAGCAGAAAAACCTGTTCCTTGCCTGCCCACATCCTCCACTCTAGCCAGAGAAATCACTCGCAGGTACATTGGATTAACTACAGAAAGGAATCTGAATTACAGTGTCTTTCAGTTTAGAAGATTAATAACACATTAACCTCTCACACAGTCAAGTTACCAGGAAGCATTAACTTTGATCCCACGACCTGATGAAGTTGGGCATTCTACATAACTGATAAGAATAGGAACCAGAAGTAGCTCACCTTTAGGACTTCCTCAGAGACATCCTTTTGTAGTTCTTCCAAGAACACTAAAAATTCAGTTTCTCTCTGAAGAACAACTGGAACAGTTTTCTGAAACCATATGAGTATGGGAAAGATGTTAGTCAATAAAACTTTTATTTATTTACGTTACCATATAAACCAATCTTAGCTATTAACATTTTGAGGCAGACTGAAATAGCTCTCTGAAGATACCTAATTCTCAATTAAAGGCTATTCTGTAATTAAGTTCTGCTCTCACACCAGCTGATTTTATTTATCCATATATTTGGAAACAGAGACAAGTGTCACTTTGTCAAGAATTACAAACCCATCAATTCCTCAGAACATTAAGAAAAAATGCAAGTCTAAGTAGTGACAAGGACAAATGAATTTAAGAAAAAAGTATGCATATCCCTCACCATTTAAAGCTCATAAAGAATTGTCTGATGCGTGAGCTGTTTCATTTTTAACACAAGAAAAGTGCTACACAAATGCAGAAGTTGATACACTCCTGCTTTTCATTTATATGAATGCTGAAAGCTAAAAAAGTTCTGATATCTTGAAAAAACCACCAATTTTTCTCTCCAGTGTGAAGATTAACAGTTGTTTCTTGACAAATTTTTTAAACACAAAAGTACTGCATGTCTCCAGATACCTTGAGAGTTTGATTCCATGAAATGCGGGATCATTTCATGTAAGGGCTTACAACTTAAATAAGCAACTGGTCAGACATTTTGCACTTGGAAGTGAGAGCCATAAACAGCATTTGCAAGTCAGCTAGATGTTTCTGTACCTGATTCCTGGCAAGCCATTTTTCCAGCACAAGAAGCCAAAGCCATGCAGTTCTCCAAGGGCTAGAATTCTGTCCCCATCTACAAAAGCAAGAAGAACATACACTGGATTATACATTTCCAACCTCAAGATCCACGAGCACACTGTCAGAGATCATTTTGATGTTTGTATTTCTTTGTCTAAGATAAAAGCAAAGATGACTAAATAGCCAAAACTAAGTCAGACAGAAAAGAGGAACAAGAATATGGGTGTTGCTTGCACATTAACTCAGTGATTTCTGCTGTGCAAATGACTGCTTTTAGATCAGCCAAATACTACTGGCATAGCTCTTCACAACAATGAAATTAATTTCTGGTCTACAGTTCAGTCTGTATGGCCCTCTTTGAGCACTTCAGCAGATTTCTTTGAAATTCAACCACTTGCCAAACATTGTTATTTCCTGTTCTGTTCAGTTCTACCTGAAAAAATGAAACTAAGTTTTAGGTCACAGCAGCCCAAATGCAGCTCTACGTCCAAACTAAAAGTGAAGCAATGTACTAATTAAACAAACTAATTTTTATCAGTTTTTCACATGCTCCTTATATACACACCCCAAAGTTTACTAAGTTAGGGAATATATTCAGTACTGTTAAAGGGACTAGGAAAAAGAAAAAGCACAAGATAGTTTATTACCCTTTAAAAAATCTCAGCATGCTAACTAAAGCCTTTAGATGTAATAGCCTAGCTATCAAAGATAAAAAGATAGAAAATGCTTAAGTCTCGTGACTGTTAGCAATATTCATGTAACCACGTGCACACTTTCCTCCAGACTCCCTTAACTGCTGTCAGTGTAAACTGTTTCTTAGAACCTCTACTAAGATGCTACATGAACTTTAATGTGAAGAGGTATGATCTCACTAGACAGGGAAATATGAATGTGCCTGAAGTGCCAGAGTGTCACCCTTCATATGCACCTACCTGAAAAGCAGTAACTAGGATTGAGTAAAACCAATGCCATTCCAAAATAAAGTGTGAGACAAATAAGAAGTCAAGAGCATAACATGAATTCTTTAGAGTTTACATTGCTCAGTGTCAAAGGAATGTAAATTCAGTCCCTGTTCTTTCTCCTTCAGGAAAATCTAACAATATCAGTTCAGAAATGCTTAAAAGTAGTTTCAAGCTTGTACCAATGACCATGTCAGCTACGTGACTGGACACAGCCCGTCCCAGCGGGCTGGGCAGCCTGCGAAGCTCTCGGCGAGTGGCAATGTGTCCACGTTCAGACCAGAGCACCTCGGGACACCTCCAAGGCACTGAGATAAGAGCTGTTCCCCAGGCGCTGCCTGGCTCCCCGCGGCCAGCACTGCGGCAGCCGCTGCCCCCGCTCCACGCTCCGGCCCCCCGAGCCCGAGCAGCAGCAGCACCGCCCGACTCACCTCACCGCCGCGGGACAAGCGACCAGCGCCTCAAGAACGGCCCCCACACTGGCAGGGCCCTCGCCGCGGCGCTGGCTCAGCTGGGGCACGCAGGCCTGCGCCAGCTCCCAGTGCCCGCGCCGCACGCACTCGCAGAAGAACTCAAAGAGGCGCTCCAGAGACACCACCGCTTCCTTCCCGAAGGGATGCATCTTCCCGGGGCGAGGGGGTGCCCCGGGGCGGGGTGACGCCGGGATGCCCCGTTAGCGGTGGGCAGGGCGCGGCGGCGCTGGGCTGTCCGACCCGGCCCGGCCCGGTACTGCCTCTAC
>WBMV01005836.1:727181-757237 GCA_013396655.1 Campylorhamphus procurvoides | reverse complement strand
GAGGTGCGCGTGTGTGTGAGGGGATGTGTGGGTGTGTGTGGGGATGTGCGGGTGTGTGAGGGGATGTGCAGGTGTGTGTGGGGATGTA
Source organism: Campylorhamphus procurvoides (assembly GCA_013396655.1). Classification (NCBI taxonomy): domain Eukaryota; kingdom Metazoa; phylum Chordata; class Aves; order Passeriformes; family Dendrocolaptidae; genus Campylorhamphus; species Campylorhamphus procurvoides. Next base: position 757,149 of record WBMV01005836.1, on the reverse strand, counting down.
CACCTGTGTGAGGGGATGTGCAGGTGTGTGTGGGAATGTACACCTATGTACGCAGCTATACATCTATACAGACTGAGAGAGAGAGAGGTGCACATACAGAGTTATATACATGTGTGTGTGTATGTACATTTTCCCCTTGTATAGCTGTATAACCCTGTATGTATACCTCACTGTGGTAAATATATATACATACATATATATACGGACATATATATTTACCTGTACAGATATATATATATATACACACACACGTCTATATATACGTGTATACACCTGCAGTGTATACACTCATATATAGGTGTATATATAGGGTGTATACACCTATACACCTGTATATACACTATTGACCTGTATATGTGTATACGCCTATAAATATAGGTGTTTATAGGGCTGCTAGTTGTCCATGTATATATTTTTACCCCTTTGAGAGAAGACAGAACTGGTGTCAATAAATACATGACTTGGGGGGTGTATGTCCCGCACCTACAAGTACAGTGTGTGACTCACACAGACACACGCACATTGAAGAGCCGTATGGAATGTGTAGGTCTGGAATGTGTAGGTCTGGACTGTGTAGGTACGGGCGGGGTGCCGGGGGTGCCGCTGCCGTCTCACCGCGGTCCGGGCAGCTCCCACGGGGGCCGTGACTCAGCTGCTGCGCTGGGTGGTGTCCAGCCGGTGCTGGGCAGAGATAAGCCCCCCCTACATCCTCCCTTTATTCCGGGCGTTTTGTTTGCTTTTGTACTGACACACAAAACACAGACTCCTCCGGGGGCTGCTGCGGCGAGGCAAGGGTAGGAGGCGGCGCGGTGATGACAGAGGACAGGTGTGCCAAAGTAAGTGGGCGAGGGGGTCCGCGGGGCTCCTGCTCGGAAACCACGGGAAGGGAGCTGTGTCCATGTGCACATGCTGGCACCCACCAATAAGCCATGTACGATGCTGCAGGAGTTTGTACCATTACCCCCTACAGCTCCATGAGTATTTCTCACCTGTACTGTCAACTCCACCTCGGCAGATAAATGGTGCATGGACAGTCGTGCCTCTGAACTTTCCCCAGCCACGCTGGATGAGCTGTAACTCTTGAGACCATGTGTTTGTCCTTCAGTCTATTCAGTTCTGATATCCTGTGCTTTTAATGATGGTGCTTACCCTGGTGCAGCTCTGCGCAAACAATTTCTCAACTTGTACTTTCAGGTTGGGGTATTATTTTGTATCTTATCTCTTCTCTAGGCAAGGAAGGAGTTTTAGTGGGACGCGGGACCTGTATGAGGATGAACTTCATTTATCCTGGGATCTTTTATGCTTATTACCCATTCTAATAGCTTTATCCAGTTTCAGGTATCTCCCTACAGTCAGACTCCTTTCTTGAGAAGCTGCTTCCTTATGTAAGACATGTCAGGAGGTTAATGCTTTTCTTTTTTTACAAAGTTCAAAACATACCTGCTGGAGTATCTGCCCAGTTCTGTAAGGGTAGTTGTACATTATTAACAGTCAGGAGTGCTCCTGCCATTTTTGAAGGTACTTTTAAATCATTTTTTTCCAATATTGACCTTGTTAGGAGGTAGAAGTTTATTAATACAACTGTGAAGCTGTAAAGGCAGCTGGATGTAAATATCAAGGTGGGAAAATATATTGTTTAAGGTCATCTTAGCAGAAGATACAACTAGCGTATTGATATTGGGAAATGAGGTGTAGGCAAGACTTTTTATCCTGAATTTTTGTGTGTGTGTGTTGTGCCGGTCTTCTAGCAAAACTGTCTGAATTTTTACCTTGGAACACTGGAACGATAAAGCCCTTTTTATCTAAAACAGTCTGTTGTGCATTGCCTTGCAACGTTATCAGTGTTACGCAAGTTGCTAATAACGTTTGGAGTTTTATAGCAGCTTCTTTCCAAGTGAATCTGCATAGGGAGTGATTACATGCTGCTGTGTAGTGTTCCAATATTAACATTTTAAAGCCATTTCTGAAAATGAAGTCTCAAAACGTCCCTATCACTTGTTTCCAAGCTCTCTCTTTAATATTTCCATGTAGACTATGTATTAGGTATTAGTTCCTCTGCTGACCATCAGAGCTGTTAGAGAATTACTTGGAAAAAGTAAATGTAGCTCAGACCTTTGGGTGGAGTTTGCAACTACAAGTCTCTGTGAACAGGACAAATGCAGATCCAACAAGAAGCCATTTCTGCCTTTGAAAGAGTGACTTTTTGAAGTCACTGTCACAACAGGACAACTGGGATCACCTGTGAGTGGCTGGCCAGCATCTATGCTGGCTTTGTGCTTTTATAGGGAGCAGAGGCTGCCTGGGCTGGTGTAAAGTCTGCTCGTGCCGAGTTAGCCAATCTGGCAGCACATTTGAGCTGGCACAGTAAGTTCATGCAGAGTCTGTACTCTGCATCATTCTGCCACAAAGCCTTTCATCTGCTGCACGGAGCACTGGAGATTTATTGTGTCACCAGACGATAGCAGCTATCGCCATGTCCTCCTGGGCATGCCACCCATGCAGGCACTGTCCCTCCACTGTGTCTGCAGCACCTGCTCTGGTCCTGCGGAGTGGCAGCAGTGTCCCAAAGCAGGGGTGGCTGTTCCCAGAGCCGTGCCACCAGGGCCCTCGTCACACAGATCCCTGGGGCAGGGCCACGACAGGGGCCTGGGTTGGGTGGGATGCTGCCCAGGTTGGGTGGGACGCTGCCCAAGTTTGGTGAGTGGCTGCCCAGGTTGGGTGGGATGCTGCCCAGGTTGGGTAGGATGCTGCCCAGGTTGGGTGGGATGCTGCCTGGCAGTGCAAGAAATGCTTCAGGCTGGAAATATATCTGAGTTCCCGTGTACATGCAAAAATAAAACCAAGTTATCATGAGTGACCAAGGCAGGCATTCAAAGCTGGTTTGCTCGCAGCATCACTCACTGCAGCCATTTTCACTGTTCCCTGCAGGTGGAGCAATATGTCGGTGAAATTAAAGGCGGCCTGAGACCAGCCATGAAACTCACCGTCATAGGGATGGTACACTCCAACCCCAAGAGGTAGGTGAAGGGACTAGTGGAAGCTTCACTCCATCATACATGCTCCTACCTGTCTTCTAAATTTGTAAGCTTTTTTGGAGGTCTGTGGTCTTTGGAGGAATTTATGGCTTTGTTTAGTTTTACTGCACTTAGACTAAGATTAAAAGGTCAAGGAAGAGTTCATTGTTCAGCCTTTCTGACCGCCCTGACAGGATTTTCCACTTCTTGCCCTTATCTAACACTAACCTGAAGGGAGCACACAAGTGGCATTTCTCCTCCAGGAAGAGGTACAATTCTCAACCTGCATCTTGGTTGTCTGCTGTGGGTTGGAAACACCACTATTTAAAAACACATGGCACAGGGAGTACAGGTTCGTTGCTGTCTTTTATCTGGACACCAGCAACTATGCTTACCATTATGGCATTACTTTATTGCATCGAGAGCTGTCAGCTCCACTGGTTCCATGGGTGAAGAGTTTGCCATAACCTCTTTAAGGACACAAATGAGTACATATTGAAAGGTTTGATTTCAGTCAAGAGAGTGGGAAAGCAACATCAGAAATCACTAGCATCCTACTGGAAATTGGGGGTAGAAACAAAGACCAGCCAGGTCTCATCCCCTTCTCCAGCTTCTAAGCTTGTAGAAGTCCTGTGTGTCAGTCTGAGATGAAATCAGCAGCCGTCTCTAGACCTTATATGCATCTGTCATGTTCACCATGTCCTTTCACATTTCTGAAAGTTCGGGTCATTTAATTGTTTTTTTCAGCTTCTCAGTGACTCTGCTCTGTGATCCAGTGGATGCAAACAAAGATGTTGGGATGTTATTTACAGTTAACTTCAGTGAGAAATCCATCACCCGAAATGCACGAATTGCTGGGAAATGGGGAAGAGAAGAGAAGACTATTCCCTACTTTCCATTTACAGCAGGTGACACGTTCAAGGTAATTTTTAGGGTACTATGAAGAGGGTAGAGACAAGGAAGGGGGAAAGGCTGAAGGCTATGTATGTGACCATGAATAGCGGACTACTGGCATTGCCAGGTTAACTGGTCTAGTATGGCACAGGCAGCAACAGTTCAAGTCCTGATGGGAGAGGTGCATTCCCTTCTCTAATCTTAGTGAGAGTACTCTCTGCATGGAGCTTTGCAGTACCATCTCTGCAGAGGGTATGTTATTTATTAAGGGATTTCAGAGGAACTGGTAGACTCTTTGCTTCACTATCCCCACCACATTTGGTTCTAAGTCCATGCTGGTGAAATCAACCCTGCTGCTGACCTCGGACACCTTCCCCTGTCCTTTTCCATTGCAGATGGAGATCTTATGTGAACACCAGCAAATACGAGTCTTGCTTGATGGACGGCAGCTCTGTGACTTCACTCACCGCATTCAGCCCCTGAACTTGGTGAAAGCTTTGAAGATCTCAGGGGACATCAAGCTTACCAAAGTGGCTTGAAAAAGGAGACCACAATATCACCAGGGGACAGAGGAAAATGTACTTTCTCTTGTCTGAAAAATGTTTTATCTTTTTACCCTGGCTGATTCTGGGGAGTTGGAACTGTGTATTTTTAATTTTCTGATGTGTTTGAGATACACAATTTTTTTTCCTCATACACAGTCAGCAATTGCAGAGCCATGGCTGGTCTGGATAAATCTGAGAGCCTTTGCTGAGATACACTTTTGGCCTCCCAAATGGCAAGATTTATGATGCTGTGCAGTATCTGATGTCCTTATGGTTCCTTAACCCCATGGGCACGCCAGGTGGCAGAGCTCAGTCCTCTGCACTTGGGGTGGCTGTTAGCCTTGTGACTAGAACTGGGCATTATGCACGTAACGGGACTGAGAAAAGAGAAGCAGGAGATTTTCTTGTAAGTTGATAAGGGAGCCTGATGGGCCCCAGCAAAGGCTCACTTTCTCAGGGGGGAATTGCTTTTTCTAGAAGCTCTGCTCAGTCAGCACAAAGCCATCTGTGCTTCCCAGTACAGAGCAATAAATGCCTTATCAACACCCCTGTCTCTTCCAGGTAGCCTTTGTTGAACTGAAAGGTTTCAACAGCTGTGGATTTCACAGTCTTCTCTGGACCAGCCCTAGGAAATGGTATCTATAGCTGAAACTGCATTGACTGTTCCTGTATCTAATTAAAACTGCATCTTTGCTGACAAACTTCTTTAAATAAGCTCTTAAATATTTGAACACATGTAAGTGTTGTGCTGTTATTTCATTGCTGTAACTTTAGAAGAAAGTCCTAAATACATGACTATTCTAGTAAATACATAAGCATATATCGTATGCTGCTTTTGACAATGAGATTTTTTTCAGTACACAACTTGAAGAACATAAAATCTGCACAGAGATGGATCTGTGGACGGAGGGCTATCAAATTCCTCTGTGACTTCAGGGAAGGTTTATAGCACAGTGCCTTCAGAGGGCTTTTGAAAGTTCTGCAGAGTCTGGCTGTCAGATACAGGTACTCAGATAAAAAAGGAATTTTATGAGAAGAGTTTATTAGCAGGCTGTTCAGGTGTTCTAATAATTTTCCAAATTCCATTTTACCCTCAGACGTCTCAGTTTATTTACAAATCTAAAATGATAGTGAATGAAACAATTATTTTTCATATACTTAAACTGCCCTCTGAGATAAATCATATCTCTAAAGAGCACAGGATATTCAAATGCACTGCTTTTTGAGGTTGCGGCTTTTTTATACTTAATGAAATCAAAGACAAGTTGAGTAGACAAATAATCGGAAAAATAATGACTTAGGATAGAAAAAGCAATAGTCGTATCCACTGCAATAATTCTCAGTCCAAGTGGTTCTCCAACATAAATGGATTTATGGTGATAATCAGAAGGAAAAGTCTTGCTTTTATGGCTGATTTCTTCCAATATATTCAGCACCATCAATCATGTGGAACTGCCACTGGTCTGGTTTGATATGCAGGATCCTGTACTGCTATGGTACATTATGAGCACAAGAGTAATCTATATAGTGGAGAGAAAGCTCCTTTGGTCTTTTCCACTGTAACAGAGAACCAAATAGTAGAGCAGGTGGATGGACAGACAGACCTTTTGTTTGCTTTGCAATCTGATTATCCTGGCAGCTAGATTGCGGCTTAGCACAAGATTCATCTGGTATACCAAGAAAGGCAGCCACAGACACCAGTACCTTGCATGACTTTGATGTTTCAGTCCTAAGCAGTTAAGTTTATGAGCCCCCTTTATAAAGGGGAAGGGAGCAAGACATTTCTGCTTTAAGATAAAGCACAACCTGAATCTGTCAGATATGAACTGAATTTGTACAAAAGATTCTTTTCTTCCACACTGGAATATTGTGTCTCATAATTTCTTTGTAAAGCCCCATTTGTCTGTATCCACCTATTGTCTTTTGTCTCTTGGTTAGATGGTAAATTCTTGGTGGAGAATTATTCTGGATCTACACAACTCTAAGGCACCTAGAGTGCTGGTCTGCCATGAATTGCTATGTGTTAGGGTAATTCAAATAAGAGAAATAGACTATCAAGGGGAAAACAATACTCCCAGACAATGAGAACAGGAAACTTGGTCACAAATGCCATTTGTCATTTGGCATGGAGTCCATATTACTCATGTCAGTGGTTTGATTGCCTCAATCCACTGCACTCGCTCTGCCTTGGAGCTGGCCTGGATATAATAATGAATGTCATTTTTGGTGATGATTTTGAAGAGATTGCCTTGCACATTGCCCTTCACTCCTGTGGAGAGGAAAAAAAAAAAGATCAGGAAAGTGCACAGAGAAAGTTTTCTGGCAGATATGAAGCTTCATAGGGCAGAATTCAAATTTAGTCATATAGGGAATCAAATCTTTCCTTTTTATTGTGGATAAGACCTCTAAATCTCTTGTGTCTTTGATTTCCCTTCTGCAAAATCCCTGGAAGTATTTTGGATAGGGCTTTGAGCAATCTGGTCTAGAGGAAGATGACCTTGTCCATGGCAGAGGGGTTGGAACTAGATGATCTTTGGGGTCCCTTCCAACCCAACCGATTCAATGACTCTGTGATTATATGAAAATAAAGATATAGTACAGGCATTCCTGCTGTGGATTGTATGAACTATTGTGCACTATGCAACATATATATAGTAGTCTCACTTTAGATGGAGACTGTTGCTTTAGTTATACACTGGAGGGATGAACTCCCTACCAGTTTGTACAGTAGATAGATATACTCCTGCCTGTATTTGGGTTCCTCTTAGCAAGGAATTCTATTGTCTGTCATGTCCCCCTGCCCCAGACCAAAGCTTTTTCAGACCTTCTCTTTGAAAGATGTTCAGTATTTGAGATCCACACACTGCACTTCCTGTCATAAAATAAATTGCTTTAACAGCAGAAACACTTATCTGCAAGGCCAAGGTTTTAGATAAATACCTAAGCTAAGCACATGCTCTATCAGAACTGTTTTTTGTATTGCTGTGTTTATGTCTCGCCTGCATTTGGGTCCTAGCAGATCAAAAAGGAAGATGTAATAGCCTAAGTAGAGAAGACATGCAAAAAGGGATGGCATCAGAGGAGGCTTCAAAAGTTTGAGTTAAACAACATGCAAAGAGAAGGTGTTTCCTCTGTCTGTTAACTCTGGAATATTAGTCAGTGTCTTAGGACTGTCTCAGAGGTCATATGACTAAGAAAAGTCCATAAGAAGGGGAACACCCAAGACATGTGGAAAAAACACTAAAAAAAGTCCCCTTTGGTGTGGACAACACAGTAGTACAGGGATTTGTGATGTGCCTCTTCCCTTGCTTGCAAAGGGAAATGTAGGGCCAGCCCACTTGTGCATACAAACAGCCGTACACACAAGCCCACACCCAAAGACCCTACTGCTGTGGCATAGATATGTATGTATGAAAGTGTAGAGGTTCATGCTTACCTGCCGGGACTCCATTGTCCTCCAGAGCTGAGACAAGACAGCCACGAAGGGAGAATCCACCTACTGGCTTGTTTTCTTCCTGCAAAGAACAGGGAAACAAGGCTTAGCTGGAAAATGTCATCATTTCCCAGTGCAAATACATTATTTTTATGAAACTGGGGATGTAATGCCAGTCTTTCCAGGCATGAAATGTCCATGTTACAAAAGAAGTCAATTAGAACATATAATTAAATGCATTACTATATTGTTTCAGTATTAGATGTTCCTCTGATGTAGCTGGGCATGGTGGAGATTGGTTAAATGCACAAGGGTAGGCAATCAGATTTAAAACTTATGTATAGTTTTATCAATAGCACTGTTAAGGAAAAGGAACCTCACTAGGAAAAAGACAGGATAGAAGATGCGGGGATACAAAGTCCTACAAGGACAACCTCCTAAGGCAAGGCCAGAGAGGTCTAATTCCCCAGGAAATGCATAGAGGAATCCAAAAGGAGCTCTGTGTGACAGAAACATTTACAGTACAATTGTATTTTCGTTATAATGTTTAGGTCTGTAAGAGGATTTCTAGGGGTGATAGCTTCCCACTCACATACCTTAGTGGGGTCATAGTAGTGCAAAAAAGCAGGATCAGCTCTCAAAACAAATCTCCTCACCTTCCAGTTTTTCCTCTTGTGCCCCTGAAAAATGGAAGAATTAAAGTTACCACCTCCTGAAATGGCCATTTTCCTGCAGGCTGGAGGGGAGACATAAATAGGCACCAAAAAAGAGGTTTTGGAGCTAACAGAGGAAAAATCTTTCCTGACATCTTGGTAGTTCCCAGAATTTTCTGCTTATCTTCCTTCTTCATACATAGATAGTTCCTTCCTCTCTTCCTTTCCTGTGCTGAGAACTAAGAAAGCAAAGTGACAGGACCAAACAACTATATTCCTGATTCTTTAATATTAAATATGGGTCTCAGATTAAAAATTCATGCTGTGTATGCTCTGGGGGGATAATGTTAGGTCCTTTTGCAGCTCTTCTCTCTCTCAACTGAGCCCTCTCAGGTGCTGACAGTCCAGGACAGCACTGCAAGCCTGCGCCAAGCCCTTCAAGCACCTCCTCTCCTGGAGGTTGGGTGCTGGGTCTCAGGGCCAGCCCAGGGCTGCCCCCTTGCTGCTGGTGGCCATGGGAAGAAGCTCCTGGACAACTCTCATGTCCTGTGGAGATGGAGGGGCTGCCCTGCCAGCCTGTGGGGATCCCCCAGTGCCCCACTAACCCTCCTGGCACCCTGATGGTTGGAGGAGGGAGTGTTGGGAAGCATCTGGTGATCCAGTTTGCACAACCCTGAAGTTGGAGCTCTGGCTACAAAGTTCTAGAGTAGGAATATGGCCATACAGGGCAGGCAGGGTTCTGTTTGCAGTCACCTGTGTTATGCTTTGAAACAGCATGATTGCCCCTTGTCTTGTTTGTAGCAAGGGCTGGAAACTAAATCTTGCAGACCAAGGGTCAGACTCTTTAAACAATTACTGCCAATGGGTAATTGTGCCCAGAATAACTGTGCCTAAAAAAAAAAAAAAATCAGATCTCACCACCATCAGAGCACCCACATGTACATGAGTGACTGCCCACAGGTAAATGTCCACGTCATGCAAAAGTCTAGCTACTCAGCTTTGAAATTTGTCTGTGGCCAGCAAAGCATCATCACTACTCACACTACCCAGATGGAATAGGTCAAATCAAAGCGACAGTAGATCTGCTTGGAAGTGAATATGAGATCTCTGGGTAGGATTTGGAGTTCTTGTGAGATTTTGGCTTTTGATACCGTTTTGTACTTTTCAGTAGACACTCAATATATACTGAATATCAAATGAATCCTGCCTGAGCAGCAAGTTCCATAGCTCACTTCTTTATAACTAGATCCTCTTCACCTCTAATAGTAGTACTGACAGGCAAGTTAGTTCTGCTGGCCACAACTCTGCAGTCATGCCTGTATAAATCACATTTACTCTCTAAGAAGCCCTAAGAGCTGTCATTTTTCCTGTTTCCCAATGCAGGCTCAAAGACTTTGCTTACCTGTTTCACTAAGAATCCTTGCTTCACAATTGTGCCACTTAATTCAGAGATGTTAAATTGTACCTCTTCCTTGGAACTGGTATTTTTCTTACCACTCTCAGCCTGAAAACAGGATAAAGATGGTTTAATTTTTCTTTTAACCTAAACACACTTTTAAGTACAAAATTCTGCATTTTATTTTCCATTTTATTTTCCCTGAGCTGTTTTTAGCTCGTATCTCCTGAGTAAGTTCTGCTCCATAGCTCTGCGGCTCAGCCTCGTAGGACCAAGATTCACAGGCAGCAGATTGCAGCTGTAAAGCTGTACACACTCTGTGCATTCGCTGTGGCCCTGAGCTGTAGCAGAACTACAGCACGGCCTCCAGTACATGCAGACACAGCACTGCACTCCAGGGACACACCCCTTTTAATGCCCAATTATGTAATTTGTAGATCCCTCCATATCCATGTAGCTATTTGCCTCCAGCAAGAGTGCCAGTGTTAGTACTACAAAAAGCCTAGAGCTGCTCCTTCTATGTTTACTTCCTCAGCCTACATATTTTGTCTTTGATTGCAAGCTCTGTGTGTCCCCTTCACCACTGCCCCAAATCAAGCATGTGACAAGGGGCAGAGGAGGAGCCTCTGCTGGCAGCTGCATCACTTACAAACATGTACAGTGCGGTGGAGTCGTCAAGGAACTTCTCAGAGGGATCGCTGAAGCGCATGGCCTCGGTGCTGCGGGCTCCCACTGGCCTGATGAAGTTCTCATCCATCAGCATGGATGCCAAGGTGACGGCCTCAAATCGTGATACAGCAAAGCTATTGGAGATGAGCCAGTCCACCAGGGCAGAACCTGCAGGAAGAAAGGTAGCTCTCATACCAAGACAGTGTGCTCTTCTGAGGCAAGGCAGGTGATCTCCTGCCACACAGATTGTCACTTGCTGAAACATTTTGACACCAGCACAAAGGCTGTCAATGGAGTGCAAGGTTGATCTTGTGTGGGGTCCTATGTGTGCTTCCATACACCGAAAGAGCCAAGAGAAAGGTGTTGGCTGCACCACTGCTTTCCACTGGGCCACAACTGATCCCACTCTGAAGGCAGGGCAGCAGCTCCCTTGCCTCTGCAATGTGGTGTATCAGACGTGAGGTGGCTATTGGCCTGCAGTAGGGGTACCTGTGAAGGTCTCTTTGTATCTGTTGCCTTGATCCAAGTTGCGGGTCAGCTTAATTCCAGTACTGCTGTCATACATTCTCTTCACTATGTCACTGTAAATGAGAGCACAGCACATTAGTAAATGAGAAAGACAGGCAGAAATCGCCATGTACTTCTGTCAGCGCATGGGGTGTCCTCATGATTACCCACATAAAGATGGGAGGCATTCTAAGTACTCCCCCAGGAGATTTGTCTAAAGCACATCCTAGGAACACTTCATTCTCCCAACAGCAGCACTAAACAAGATGCCTCACAAAATATCTCGTAATTTAAAGCACTTCAAACTGATCTATAGTCAGCCTTGATTTACCTGCTCAAGGCCAATAAAATTAATGTAATTTTTCTATTTCTTAATCGGATCTCTGTTTCCTCTTGTTTAACATGATGCACCCTGAAAATCCTAGTCTGGATTCCAGCTATCAGCTTTGAAAGCTCACCAACATGGCATGAACAGTGTCACCACCCATGTTTTTCCCTGATAATTCATCTTCTGAGGTAATACATCTTCCCAGCGAGAATATTTGCACCTGAGTAGCAGTGACATGCCAGTGCAGAATACACATACTCCCAAAAGATGACGGGAAAAGTATGTGCAAACCTAGGGCAGGAAAGCCAGTTTAGAGGTTCCTGGCCCCATGGGAGTGGATTGGTGCACAGAGGAGCTTCCTTTGACCCTCCTCATCCATCAGCTCAGGTGCTTTGCAAACTATAGCAATAGAAGAAGAAACCACATACACTTACTGGAGGCTGATATTATCTAGCAGTTTGAAAGAGTTCTTCATTCTGTGAAGTTCCTGCACCTGTACTGGGTGACCAGCATGAATAGCTCCAGTGATGTCCAAAGCCCAGGAGTCACGCTCCTCCCTGGAGCAACATTCAAGGAAATAGTCTGTATTGGTTTTTGTCTTTAGTTTGATAAGTAGCTGTGGAGAAAGAAGTGCAAAGCAATAACATCATTTAGATATTTCCTTCCTCTTGCATAAGTCTGATCCCACCTGAGCAGATTGGAGCAATTCTTGTTTAGAAGGATGGTGGGCACAACTCTGGGGTGGGTTTTTTGAGTTTTTTTGTGTTTTTTTCTTCTATTCCCCTCAGACCTCTGGGTTTTCAATTCCAAGAATGGTTTGCACGCATGGAACTCATGATACTTAAGAGAGCAGACCACAGAGATACTGGATGACTGGAGTGTGCTGCTGACTGTGGAGCTTTTCACATCCAGGTCTCAACAACTACAAACTCTCACTAGGCTCCTTCTGCCATAAGAAGTCCTGAAATAATCAGCAACTTCCAGAGTCATTTCCGTTCTGGCCGCATGCAGAGGAAGTCTGTATTGCTGCTGCCCACGGGTGAGAAGAGAAGCACAGGAGGCACTTTCCATTCCAGAGCCCTCTTGTTGGAAATTTTCTGCAGCAGCAATGTCCCACTGGTGAAGGAAAAGGGAGCCTCATCTGGCTGCCTGGGCGCACCCCAGGGATACAGCTGTGTTTTAAGGCAACTACCATAGATAGTTTACCTTTTTGCCCATCCTCAGCTTTTACTGACTTGTTCATGTCCTCTCTACAAATTGTTGGGCTGATGCATTTGCATTTTTTCAACCAACTGTGTGCATGGGAGTAGTGATTTTTTGGGTTTTTTTTTGTTAATGGCTGTGACTCACATTTGGGCACAGGGAAGAGCAAAGACACAATAAGGGAGTTCATTGCTTGTACTGGTTCCATTGCTAGTGGTAGCTTGCTTTTGGCTGGGCCTAATTCTGGGAGCACCCTAGTGGTATGGTTGCAGTAATCAAAGAAGTTAGGAGGAGAGCAACAGACTAGGGAGAAGTTAAAAAGGGAGTGACATTGAGAAGAGACATATATTTTCAGTCATACCGGTCTGTTCTCATACTCCAGGCATGGACAAGTAATAGTGCAGCCATCCAAAAGAATCCTGCCCTTTGGAGAAGGCTCCTTCTTGCCTCCTTCAATTTTGTAGTACAGCAGCTTATCCTGGAGCAGAACAAACCATCTCACTTTCCAGTTACGAACAATATGTCCCTAGAGGGGAAGAAATATGCATAGCAAACTTTAACACAAGCACTGAAAAATGACCATATTTTCTTTTTTTTTTTTTTCCTTCTTTTTGGTTTGGTGTGAAAATATCATAAACTAATAGGAAACTGTATGAAAAGAAACACAAAAAGTCATCATGAGTCCTGTTCTCCCTGAAATACATGTTTTTAGTAACAAAATGGAACAGTTCCATCACTATAAGCTCACAGAGCAACAGAAAGGTGCTTTGCTCTTTCTTCAACAAGGAAAACTTTTCTGGCAAGAACTGTTTCTTGTAAAAGCTCACATGAATTATTTCAAAGAGCTTCATTTAGATGCACATCTGTCTGCTGACAGGACAGGCAGGAATGGGGCTAAACATGAAATGTGTGAGGGCTCTTGACAACCAATTCCTCTTTTACACTGACCCTGGGTGCTGGCTTTTTCCTTCATTTTCATGTAGTTCTAGATGCCAAGTGGTTTTGCAAATGCTTGGCTTGAGGAATTAGATTTTCCTTACCTCCCCTCTTACTACTACTGAGGAGTTCATTTCTATCCTACCTGCATCTGATCTCCTGGGTTAAATATTCCCTGTGCTACTGTTCCCTGTAAAAGAAATGTGTTTTTTAATGACAAAAGACTGAATGAATGCTGCTGTTGAATACCTCCTGGGTTATACTGGAATACAGACAAAACCTCCTATTTCCCCTCTGTAAACAGCCCCCAGCTCTCTTTAGTCTGGCTAAAGGACAGCAAAGCCAGTGAGGGCTGGCACTGGCAGGCTCAGTCCTGCCTGATGGTGTCAGGTCCAGCTTTGCTGTGTGAGGAGCTGACTTGTATTGCTATAGGCAATGGAGCATTACAGCCAGCAGGCAAAGCACGGGGCAGAGGAAGCTCTGACACCTGGGAGAGGGTGGGCATGGCTAGAAGAAAGGAACATGTAAGGTCCAGTTATGGCAGGAGTCAAAGCTCATTAATTCTCTGTGAATAAAGGGGAAACTCAGCAATTTCCAAGTAAAGATGATGTAATGAGTCTCTAAAATCTAGGGCACTTTAGATCTAATGTCTTGTAGTCTATACTAAATACAATTTATCTAACTTGGGTTTGTTCTCTCCTTCCCTTTGCATTCTTCAGAGTCAAAAAATACAACTATAGCTCAGAGAGGAGACCAAGAGCTGAAACTGCTCTGTCCTTTCTGCAGAAGAGAGGAAGAGGAATAGCCCCTTCCCCACACAGAGCATGGTTTCATGTGGCCAGTGAGTGGCTGGGAGTCCTGCCAGGAAAGCTCCTGACCAGGATTACCTTCATGTTAGCACCAGAAACACTGCCACGTACTGTAGAAAAGCATTTCCAAAGGTGTGGCAAAGCTTTGAACAAACCTCTGAATCACATTTTTTATATGAAATCAAGGACCATATTAGTCACTGAGACATGGTCTTGCTATTAAGAGCAGTTATGTCCCTTGCTAAATTGCATTCTTGTGTCCCAGCTATGACTGACTTGATCCTACAGGAAGAAATACAGGGAAGTCTGAAATCCGTGACACTATCTTTCAGCTCTTTTAGCCACATTTTGGCTTGAGGTTATGGAAGAAAGAAGTTATTTCAAACGCATTTTTACGTTTGCATTGCTCTGATCCCCTTCAAAAAGGATAATCTGTTCTCCATTCTCTCATAAGAAATGGGAACCCTTGCTCAGCTGGATCACTCAAGAGGCACAAGCTATCTTAAGAGACTGCCAGAACATCTCCCCTCTCTCAGTCCTGCCTCGGCCGCTTCCCTGCTGCCGTGTGTGTGCGGGGTGCAGACATATTGGCTTTCTACCTGAGCAATCCTGATAGCTACTTCACTTTCCTCTAGGCCAATGCCAGCACAGGGAAACTTGAGGGTGGGTAGCGAACACCTGCAGTTCATGCAGCTCCCCTGGCAGGCATCTGCACAAACCTGGAGGAGCTCATTTCCCCGGAGAGGGCAGGAGCCCCTCGCACCCAGCACTCAACAGGCCACCTTGCTATGAGCCCTGGCTCGATGCAATCCCTGCACAAGGGTTGTTCCACATCTGAGCAGAACCGCACAAAGGGGAACCGGAGCACTTACCCGTTTGACAAGGAAGCCTTCCTTCAGGACTCCAGCTTCTTCCTGCATCATGGCCAGCAGGGAAGAGAGTGGAGCCGCCGCCGAGAATTGCCTGAGCCCTGGCAGCCTGTCCCTCTGCACATGATTTGTTTAAGAAAGCTCATTTTTCTTTGCTCCCCTCCTCCTCCAATGTGACGCACTCTCCCTTTCCTGTTTTTTTTCTTCCTCCCTACCTGTGAAACATTAGTTAAGCAGTAAGCTGGCTCATACATTATCTGCCCTCTGGGAAGTAAAACAGAGGGATATCTTAACCGACTTGAAAGAATTTCACAGAATTTAGTAGAGAAAGAAAACACCACACAGTGAGCTGGCCAATATAAGCAGCTATATGATGACAAACCAGGTATTGCATGAGAGGGAGAAGTAGAATTATAAAACAACATCCCTCAAAACTTCAGACTAATCATCCTGCTTAAAATTTCTCATCTAACAAACACATCTCACAGGAATTCTACAGATCAATGCACGATATAACATATAGAGTATTATGATTACAAAGGAGACTTTTACAAACCTTGCAGTAACTTCTTCTGCTGGAAATTTATTTTACCCTAGAAGTTCCAAAGCACATAAAAACTCACTCTACTTTCAGTGACCTCTGGGCATGTAAACCAAGACTCTTAGCCTAATATCCTAAATCTGTACATAAACGGGCTTTTAGTAAAGCAGCCCGATTCATGAACACTGTGCAGTGACCTCTTGTGCCTCCTGAGCACCTCTGAAAGAGTGCCTTTGTGTGTCTGAATACAAGCTTAAATGTTTATTGTATTTTTGAAGACTTTCTCTTTTGTCCTGATGAAATAAACCAGTATTAGTATTTCAGACAGTGCTGCTGTTCAGAAATAACAGCCTTTGCTGCACTTTGCATTCCCTGACTTGTTCTAAAATTAAGGTGATACATGTGGGCAGAGCTATGGCTTTGATAAGAAGTATAGACTATAACAAATAAAAGCACTCGTTGCTATGTAAAGAGTCCAAAGGTCAGTAAGACAAAGTGACTCAAATGTTACAGGGCACACTTTTATGCACCAAGGAAAAGGCACGAACAAATAATTTCTCTATGTTATAGGAATAGCAAGACAGAAGAATTGAAACTGACATGGTACTGGAGAGAACCCAGAGAAGAGTCCTGCAGACGCTGTGAGACTACAATGGGTTACTGAACACTACTTGAAGTCAGAAAAAATTGATCTTGGATAAAGACAAAACACGCTGGCCCAGATTTCCAAAGCAGGGTGGCCCATATAGAAGTTACCTGCGTAGCTCCTACTGTACACCCTTTGCCTCTTGGGGAAAAAAGCAGTCAGCCATGAGGAAACTGGGTGCATAAGTCATATCCCAGTATGTTTGTTCTTCAGTCCACCTAAAGTAAGTACAGAAAGTTTAATAGAACACTTAAAGAGTAATTTTTTGCTGTAGGTATGTAGTATTTTAAAAGTTAACAATGGATATTTCTGCAAATTTAAAAAATATTCTTTTGCCTTAAAATAAGGCAGAAATTAACTGAATGTATTTCTTTTAATTGAAAAAACAATCTCATCTCTGTGTGTATACATATATATGTGTGTACAGAAAAGCTGTATCCAGAAGCAGGATCTTGGAAAAAAACCCCTGCTGCAGTCAGCAGAAAACATAAAGAAGATAATTTTCAGCTCACAATGTTCTGTACATCAGAATTAAAATGGAGTCAAAAAAAAAAGAAAACTTGAGTCCAGGCACACAAGAGACATTACTGCTGCATGTATTTCCTGGACATATATATTCCTTTATATAACCAGCTCCAGGCATACAGTGTTCCACTGTTTGGTATTTGAGGTCTGGCTTCACATTGTTCAACTTGTTACTGCAGGCAATTTATTACACAGTGCGATTTCATACTAGAGGGCAGGTAGGAGCTTGCAGGGGGCTCTCAGTGATCTCAGAATTGCTCCATAACCAGTCCTTGCTGAAGATCTGACAAGCTCTTTCTCTCCAGTGTGCAGACCACCCACAACCCTGCAGATGCATCTTGGCAAAATTAAAATAGCAACAAAGAATTCTATTGTCAAACTGGTGGTGAATGGTGAGGCAAACGTTGCTTTAGGTGGGCATTAAACAATAGGTTTTGTATCAACTACTTTTTAGCATTTAGAGTCTTCACTTCCTTCCATACCTCAAAGTACTTCAATAATTTGCATATTTGATACACACACCCCTTCCCCTCGTCTCATTCAGTAGTAAATCAAGGCTGAAAAACTGCCCTTATATTGCTCCCTGAGGCTGGGCAAACACAGATCTTGCAGGGTCATATAGTGTAAAATGAGTCAGTAGATCCGGGCTGCTGTATTCACACATGGGCTGGGAAGGCAAGTTCTGGCACTGAACTCCTCTGGTGGGAAAGGAGGTGCTTCATTCGACCTGTATAAAACTAGGGAGCTCTATGTCAAGTCTTCTGGGGGACTTAAACCCATTGACAGGAGGAGTACCCATGTCCTCAGATTCATTTTAGAGTGTTTTCCACATGTCAGTGTACTATTATCACAAAAGGAACAGCTGAATGCTTGACGTTTTCTTCCACTCAAAGTGACCCCAAAATACTTTATGCGACAGAATATGCATCAGGAGGGCCAGGAAGAGCCAGTGTCAAGACCACAGGGTGCTGCTCAGCGTTCTAGGGGAGGGCAGGAACAGGCAGCTCTGGGTGCAGACTGTGCTATTTCACCTGGCTGACCTGGCAGACATTGCTGGTTTCTCCCAGTCAGTCCTTCATGAAGCCACAAAGAGCTGATTAAGAGAACCTGCCCAAAAGGAAACCCCCGTTGCGTGCTCTGCAATGCTTGGTGTCCAGCATCATGGCACATGGGCCATGGCATATGCCAGCTTTTTCAAACCAGCTTGTGAAGGTGCCAGGACTTTGCCCTCCAGTGTAAACTATATTAAATATTTAGTTCTTTAGTGAATAAGGGATGAAAGATGATGAAAACAAACCACATCACAACAAAGAATGATGGAACACTTCTAGATAAAAGTGAAAGACAACAAGCATTCAAAAGAATTCTGAAGTAACAGCACTTCTAAAATTAACTGTAGAAAGGTGGACTATTTGGAAAGTTGTTTAATTGTCTAGGCTCTGGAACAACAAAAAATACCTATCAGAAATTAAAACTCAGAGTTCAGATTCTGCTAGGAAGAACAATATGCCAGCTCCACTGCATCTAAAGAAAAATCCCAACGGCCAGAATAAGAGAGAAAACAGCAAGGAATTGTCACTGTATTAAAAACCAGACAAACCAGAACAGCCACAAGCAAGCAGAGCATCCCTTCTGCTGCAGCCACTATTTCCTCTCACCAGAAACAGAACACAGAGCATTACTGGACTTTGTGCCTGACCTGAGCCAGTACCTTTTTAGGGTTTTGTTTTAATGAGTCCTTATTGGATGCTATAAATAAAACTCTTCCCAAGCTGTCAACCTTACAAAATTAATTTGGGCTACGAAAGTCAAGCTGAGATCCTTACAATTAACACATCAGGCCAAGCCCTATCCACAGGTTATACCTGTACTCTTCCATTGACTAGTCCATTGACTATACGCATGCAAGTGGAGATGTTGGCTTTGTGATTACAACTGAGTCAACAGCACAGCAGCTAATGAGCAGCAGGGATGTGCTACCCAGCTTTAGCAACTCAACAAAGACACTCACACAAAACCCAGACCCTTATTTTAAGCACTCGGTAAGCACAGACAGTCCACAAATAGAAGAGACAGGTTAAGATAGAAGGTATCATCTCAGCAACTCCTAGTGATCCTCAACTGATGGAGCACAACTGAACCCCAGTACTCTCTTATGCACCCCCTGCTGAAAGGCCTCCAAAATGCCAACCAACCTTACACCTCCTCCTTCACACTTCTGCAATGCAGGAGCAGGATCCACCAGGTTGTCTTGTGTCTTTTGTTTAAGCTTCTTGGTCAAAATTTGCTTGGGAGAACAAATCAGGAGAGTCTGGTTTTATCTGCCAGGATAGCACATGATTGAAATGCATTTATCTGAACCCGCTTTGTTATTGTCCTCATCATACTGTTCAATTTTTTCAGGCACTCAAACTGACACAGAATTGTGCCCACCAGAGTGCTCCAGTTCTAATTAGAAAGGCTCTGAAAGCCATTGAACAAAGTTAGCAAACTTTTGCCTAAGTTACTGACAGAAACAAAGCTCACCTATTGACACACCAAAACAGCTCTTGGAGATTGTAACAACTGTGATCCCTTCTTAGCGCTCCTTTCTTCCTTGGAGCACATGTGGCTCATTTTCCAGTGCTTTCCTTTACAGCATTATTTTCGCATGCAGATCACATGGTCACAGAGTTTTAAAATACTTTGGTCTTTAGTCTGAGTACCCACCTGCTATGTTTAATTCAAGTCAAATCAATATTTTAACCAATGGGCAGAGTTTGGAAAAGCTGTTCAAACAGGAAACTTACATTATCAAAAGGCTGTCATGCACAGCTGCTGAAAAGACAATTGGAGACAATAACCACTAAAAAAAAATATTTGTTATTCATTCTGTGATGGCACATTCAAGAATTTCCCAACATTCTGCAACGACTGAAAGTTATTTAACCTTTTTGGCTTTGCATTACTGTTAAGAGTTGGGGACATGTGAACCTCTCTGACCCTCCAGCATGGATTGCAATATGCACACCTTTTGGGAATACCTTTTGTGGCTACAACACAGAGCAGTTACATTGTTTGTACTGTGGCAGTATTAAGAATTCCTATTTAAGGCTCAATGCCTCATTTTTCATGCATTTTTCCTCTAGCAGCACAAACTAAGAAAAAAAGGAGATGAGCAATATGGGGCATGACAATAAAAAAAAAAAGATATGAAGAACTAAAAAATTTAGCCGTTTGGAAAGGTTACTTAAACAAACCAAACTCTTCCAGCTCAATTACCACTGACAAGGAAAACAGGATTATTTTTTTTTAATTCCAATTTAGAAAGCACATCTTGTTTCTCTGCGTCAGAGAAGGTAAACAGGTTGTTTCTAGAGTGAATAGCTCAGTCCAGTATAAATGGGATTTAGAGCAGGCAGAACAAGATCATGCAGCAGTGAGCTCACAAGACAGTGCTGCCCATTTTCAAGTATCAGTAAGTTCATTAGGGTTCCTGCTATATTCACCTATAGGAGCAAAGTGCAGGTATACTTAATTTTTCATTTATCAGCTGTTTATTGGAATGGTAACAAGCTATTTTCAAAGTTTTCAAGTTCTCAGTCCCTAAATCCAGATGATCAACAAAGGAAATGTTCATTTAAACAGGTCTGCATCAACAAACTTGCAAGACAAACATTCCACTCATTCTTGGCTTGGTTTAAAGAAAACAAAAGAAAGACCTTCCAGTGTTAAAAGGGGGTCACCCTTTGATCATACTGGTCCAGGTTTTATATTCATACCACTCTAGGCTATGTGATAAAAGAGCAGAAAAATTCCCCAAACCTTGGAGTTACATAGCCCAGAAATTTATTGAATATTTGGTCAAATACATTCTGTATAGAACTTGGTTTTGCTGCTCCCAGGAAAGATCATTAAGAGATGAACTGAGCTGTAATCACTAATTAGGAATTTTTATGTATGCAAGTGTTAACCATGGGGTTTTTTTTTCCTTCTGGCCAGATCTGTCTTGAATTTGATTAGGAACCTCCCTTTCAAAGGATTCAATTTGCGTTAAGTTGTTGCATCAAATGTTCTTTAGAAGAGCCTTTTACATTTTGGTCTTTTTAAAACAGTAAAACACTTCAAGTATTTGCATTTGAAGTTTTCAATACTGGAAAATATTTAGTCCAGAGTATTTGCAATGGGGTTTCTAATTTTTTATACCCTCTCTCTTCTAAGTATCCCAGAACATTTAGTCTTCAGTTTTGGCTTCCATTTCCTCGGCATCATCATCCCCATCCACTTCAGCATTTTCCCTCTCCAGTCTTTCCAACTGCCTCGCAAGCTCAGTCTCATCTGTGTCAGTAACCACCTTAGGCTGAAAAAAACCAAACCAGAACACATGGTAAACAGTCATAAAGAAACATCACACGTATCTGTAGAGTCTGATTCTACATAAAGAGCAAGAGATAAAATGCATCCTGAAGTCGCACAATAAAACCCAGAAAAAATAGAATTTTTGGCCATTTGTTTATTTAAGGAACATGGAAGTTCAAGGGGTTTTTTTTAATACTTTTTGGCTAAAATTTCTTGTAGCACTACTGATCTGGCTCTACTTTAGGAATATTGTAAAGAAAAAAAATTGCCATTCAGAATATAATTTGCTCTTACCTCCATTTGCACATTAAAGACCCCTCTCTTCTCCTCAATTTTTTCTTTAATTACAGCCATGGCTTGATTCAGAACAGACAGTCCTTCAGTTCTCTCCAGTGTTGTTGTAGTCATCACATAACGAGGAGGGGCTATCAGATTAATCTATCACATTGTAGGGATTGGGGGAAACAAGCAAACTCAGTAACAAAGCCAAAGATGGTATGTTAATTTAGACAAAACAATTTAAAGTGTTACAACCTGTACTTTTCCTTATGATAACTACAAGAAACTATTATAAGAAGTAATTTTCAAAGAAGGGAGTACTTTCAAGCTTTTTTAAAAACACTTTTTCAATAATACACTTAATACCCTAAAATTGTTGCGGAAGAAAAACTAGGCCTGGGTACAGTACCTCTTCTACCAAGAGTCAAACATAAGTAGAGAAAACTTTCCTTTTCTTACCCAATCTTATACCTGCAAATAAAATTTACTGCTCCCTACTTAAGGCTGCATAAAGGAACAGGAGGTATGTAGTGTGCCAATACTAGACTTGAATAAACTGAACAGAATAAGTCCAGCTTTCTGAGCTTCAAAAGCCACTGCAGAGTCATAGGAACAACTGCGAGCACACAGCTGAAAGGAAGTGTGTTACAGACCTGCTAGAGAGGAACTGGAAAGCAGGCGCACTGCTTCCTAGCCTCAGGGAGGTGATTGTGACAAGTGCCATTGCATGCTACTGGTATCTGAGGGCATCAGAAGACTTTGCTTTTGATTCCACTAAGAGTGACACTTACTTTAATGGGCATGTTCTCCGTGGAACAGTTCAAGCCTGCTCTCAAAGCTTCTTTTACTGCGTCTATGCCTTCATAACCATAACAGGCCACCTCAATATCTAGGACAGACAAATACAAATAATGGAACTTTGAGGTTACCAAAAGCTGCAAAATCTTTAAAGCTTTTTAACTTTAAATCTTTTTAGCAACCAATGTTTACCCACAACGAGAGCCTCAGTAGCTCCCAAATCTGAGAAAGGTATTACACTTGCTCGACTTGTAAGTCAAAACAAAAGTCTTCATAAATTCTTTAGTTATACAATATTTTACACTGTGCTTTGAAAAGTCAAGACAAAATTATACACTCACATTCACATCAAATAAATTCAACAGGAATAATTATGTATTTCACATGGAGAGATGAAGATATAAAAGCAATAAATATCAGAGAAAACAAAAGATCAGGAAAAGTCAAACTTGAAAAGGAACACATCCACAAATTTACGGAATTCTCTCAGCAATTACAACAGAAGCAGAGAGGTTACACTTAAGAAGCACTACAATTTTTTTTATAAGGTAAGTTATATTAACATACAGTTAAAACAATAGTTAGCCATAGCTTTCTGTTTGGAAATTTGTATCTGTAATACCCTGATCAGTGTAAAGAGTAAGATTTCTTTACCTATGCAGCAATGGTACAAGACTAAGCTATAAAGAATTTGGTCTGACTTCCAGGTGACTCACAACAACCTGCTCATTCTCAGCTATCAGAAACAAGTTCATGGAGGTGCATCCCAGTCAGCTTCGGGATGAGAACACAAGCCAGTGGTAAGTTTCCACCCTTGTCTTGATGACTAAATTAATGACTTAGACTATCAGAACAAAATAGGCCACACAAAGGAAGTAAGAACACATGCCCATCTAGTAACTATTTTCAGAACTAATAAAGTGCTATTCATGTTGGCAATTTCATTCTTCATGGCAGTCAAATTCTACTTACTTTTTTGAAGACTATGTTAAGTCCTGGTAGTCTAAAGTAATAGAGAATTTTTCATGACCTTACTTTTTGTACTCTCTTCTTAACTTCAGTGTCATGTGAAAAAGGCTTATCTTTTCTCTCCACAGTAACAAACAAGTGTCAATGCTCTTCAACATATCCTTGCAGAGCAGAGGCAATTTCTCAATCTGGTTAAAAATGTGACTCTGTTACACTATCTGTTTAATAGCAAGTGTACCTTTAGGCTGTTGAGTTGGCTGTACAGCCAGATTTCCAGTTTTGAAGTGTCTTCCTAAATAATGCAGTCATGTGCTCTTTCTGCCCACGCTGAACTAGTAAGAGACAAACTAGCTCATATGCTTTATGAATACATTTGAGATGTGCTAGGCTTGAGCTGATATATCCTCCTGAATGGTTTGCAATCAAGCAGCTAGAAATGATATTTTCATATGTCCATGGACAATTGGCTAAAATATATGCTATAGCTGTGCTGACAGAGATCAATCATCCTGTCAGGGAATCAACTAATTTAAAACTCTGAATAAGAATACTGTAGATGCAGTAATAACTATAAAATATTTAAATCCATTGTGTGTCAGTGCAATATGATGGACTGCATTATATACCATGACAAGCACTTTGTGTCCCAAGGAATTCACAGTTCGGGAGGAAAAACAAAAGCCAAACCACATTATGCTTTGGGATAAAACCCACTCAGACACTTCCAAAGCAATCCTTGATTAAGGTGTGTTAATTCTGAAGAGTTCCACTCAAATATCAGCATTATGAACCACTAGTTTTAACTGAATTTAGAGTTTGCACCATGATACACTATCTTAAGTGTCAAGATGTGTTCAATGAGCACA
This sequence comes from Campylorhamphus procurvoides, assembly GCA_013396655.1. Taxonomy (NCBI): domain Eukaryota; kingdom Metazoa; phylum Chordata; class Aves; order Passeriformes; family Dendrocolaptidae; genus Campylorhamphus; species Campylorhamphus procurvoides. The sequence continues at coordinate 732,931 of WBMV01005836.1, read as the reverse complement.
TGGGAAGAACTCACCAGCTCGGATTTTGACTGCTTGTGGTGTCAGACGTCTGTTAATGTTGTCAATCAACACACGCCTCTCCTCCTCTGTCAGATCCAGGCTATCCAGGATTGCAGGGTCTCTGAGCCAAGCAAAGCAATGTTATAGAAGTTATACTCAAGTGGAACATGACACAACATTAACTTCTGGTACTATTTCTATACTCTTATGAATAATCCTAGATATCTACTAGGTAAAGAAAACAGGGAAGTTTCTTAAGAGTCCATTGAAATACTGGAAGAAAATAAACACACCTATTTTCAAAATATTTTCTATTGGCAAACAAAGCAGATAAGTAGTTTACTTCATGTGTTCCTGAAAATAATTGTCTGAATGATTTTTGAGGGTTATTTAAAGCAGAGGAATGACTTCTGGCCTGCTCTGTTTGTATATGTTAGAAGGAATGAGACAAGTATCTATAGATATTTCTTATTTATGTTTCCTTCAATATGAAGATAACCCGTAATACATGACAGTGAATTCATGATGAATCGAGGGGTTTTGAATTATTTTAGTGTTTCACTCCAACACAAGATTTTGGTCATTCTACAAAGTAACCTATAGTCATTCCATGTTATTCTGTACTCCTTTTAACAGTATCTAGATCAGACATTTATCTGCTGGCTACAACCTTGGCTAAAGAAAGGTTACAGGCTTTTTAATTTGCAAGTTGATAGTTTAAAATTCAGACATCACAGAAGCAAACTTCTCTGCTGTTTATCAATATAAATTGCTTGAAGAAATGGTGCCAATTTTCTACTGCTGTAGAAACTTAAACTTATTCGAAATATATCTGAAACAGAGAACATAACCAAAAAACACACAAAAACTGTTCCTATTCTGCAGAGACAAAAGTTGCAGTTTTCTGAAAAAAATACCAGATCACCTACAATACTACCAACAGACAACATGTTCAGTCCAGGTGAGGACACAAGCTGTCTCTTACCCCAAAACACAGAGATGGTTTTAAGCTAATAAAAAATACTATCAAGAGCCTTCCTGAAGTCAAGGCAATTTCTGAAAGTTTTATTACTGCCATCTAGTGTTCAACTCCAATTACATCATTGATGATTTATGTGGCATAAAAGAGTAAAACTGAAAGCGTTTATTGAGAAATCTAGTTTTGGATTCACAGTATCACAACGGATTCTTTAGAGGGAATATAAATATTTTAATTCTGAAAGCAGATGACAATACCAGACTCTACTGAAAATATAAAAGCAATCTAGCTCAGTGCATATTTCCTAAGCATCACAATTTCTTTCTCTTTCTGTTAATAATTCCATTTCCAAGTTCACGGTCCCATTCTTTAACTTGGGAAGTGTAGAGATGCAGTAAGCCAGCTTGTTGCATTTAAAAAAAGAAATAAGCTGCCTGTGCAGTGGAAGTGTGACAATGAGCCCTGAGCAGAAATATTTTCAGACACAGAGCTAGATATTTCTGATAAAATCTGCTTGGGACTAAAACCAGGTAAATTCTGACAGACAAACCAAGATCAGTGCTTTTTCCTGTTAGAAATGTCACAGGCTCATCTGTAGCAATAAAAATCTCTCCAATGTTTGTAGTCATGTTTCTTTTATACTTAAAACATTATTAACCAATGCTTTGGTATTTCTCCATATCAAATTCAATTACTGCCTTAAAAACCTGTCATGCACAGAGTGACAGACTCAAAGATCGATAAAGACAAGTCACCTCTGAGCCTTCTTTCTCAAGAGTATTAGGAACTTGAAAAAAGCAATGAGACAGAGAAACCTACAATAAGCTACTGGAAGGCTGATAGAAAAATTTACTAGGTTTACTTGACCAGTATGTTCTCAATCCTGACTCTGGGAAAGAAACCCAAACAAAACAACCCAAAGAACATGATGATGAATCTATTTCAGGAAACACTGCTCTGCAATTTGAAATACGCCCCTAGAAGTATAGAAGATGTCCTTACGAGACTGCATGCTTGAATGCATCATAGGCACCATATCCCGGTCTTTTGTACTTGTCATCAAATACCCAGGCAGTTCTCTGGAACAGACTCTCAAGTTGCTCATCCTTAGTGTACTCCAAGACTTCAGCAACATGGCGAAGGATGCTGTAAACCTGGAACACAGGAGTGTTACAGAACCCAAAGCAAATACTTAAAGCAGACAAAAATTTCTACTCGGAAGCATTAAGATCACACAGCAGTAAAGATGGGAGACTGAAACTGCATGCATGCCTTTTCAATAAACAGTTGCCCACAGTGTGCTAAGCCAGCATATACTTTTGGGTTTAAATATAGTAATTTAAATATACCTCTTTGCGTCATAAATTTTCAACTGACATCTTTCTTCATCTATTCATTAAGTAAAAAGCAGCTTGCCAGAGAACTCACAGACAGATGAACTGGTTATATATCCTTGCATGGGTAAATGACAATCAGAGTATGCCTAATACATGAAAACAATACTTTATTTTCATATTATCTTATGTCTGCATTTTGGTTGTTCAAGAAAAAAGCTGGAAATACATAGTGCCTGAATACAGCAAGGCAACTTACAGTCTTTGATTTTGTGAATTTGTCTTCACATTTGATTGCCTCCTCTGGAGAAACTCTTCTTTTTGACAAGTCAATATAACCTATTGGGGAAGACGATTTTGAAAGTGTTAGCCATTGTGCAAACTAAGTCTGACTGCTTCAAGAGGAACTCCTAAAGAACAAGCACTCAGGGTCAGGATATGCCTCTTGCCTACACTATTCATAGTAACAAGACCAATCCTTATTGGATTAAACTAACTGTGATTCAAATTAGGATATAAAATTACTCTTTCAACTGTAAATACTTACAATAGCAAATATTTTGCACAGTGTTCTTTTAAATTACTGCCTTAATGTTTTCTCTGCAAACTTTGAATAAATTTTCCTAATATCTTAGCAATCTGTGATGCATTTGTACACTGCCATACACAGTTTGGGAACAAAAGCATACCAGCACACAAGGAAGCAAGTTTAATGCATATTTTTGTAGTGTTCAATGCAATGTCACTTAAGGCTGGCACTCCATCAGTTTAGTTCTGAATGGTTTCCTAAAAAAACAGGCTTGGCCTGAAATTCCGACTCTAACGTCTTGGACACCCTTTTGGCAAAGATGCCCATGAAAAAAATTTCTTTTGACCAACCTCTTCTGAATTTGAAAGGACCTCTACCTACTTCCCACAAACTATAGGTTTCCCAATAGATTCAATAAAAGACCACTAGGTGAATCCCAGATGTGTTTCTCTGTTGGTATGAGAACAAAATTAATTTGCAAAATGAAGTATTCTTTCATTAGAAACACTGGGAAACTTACTTCAGATCTATCTGAAATCAGTTTATTCATGTCTTTCTTTCCTCTCTGCTTTTCCTTATCCTGTCATTCATTACTTAACCTGAGTTAACTGCAGTTTCAGAAGTATTCTAGAAAAGCATATTACTCGAGAAACATCATACCAAGAGTAACATTTCCAGAATATGTCCTTAGTGTTTATTATTTCTTTATACCTGGATATAGATTTTAGAGATTGCATGGAACAGTATTATCAAAATTCAACACATTCTAAAGAGAAAATCTATTAAAAAAGCCTTCAAAGATTCAGATGTTTGAAAGACAGGAAGAGACAAAGTCGCCTGCACAATCTCAACTTGCACCTTACAGAGGTCATGTGGCACAGCAATTACATACTCGTCATCTATTTTATTGACAAGGTTTGAGACTCGTTAATGGACAGGACACACTGTGAGCACTAAATGCATAGCATCTAGATTTTTATCTCTACAGAAAATGATCCTTCTCTTCAGTTAAGACTTAGGAGGTATCGAAAGAAAATTCCACTTCATTATGGTTTGTTGACTGAACTGGAGCAAATCAAAATTTGCTGAACTTGAGCAAATCTTTACTGATGTCATTCACTTTCATTAACTCAATTCCCAAAGAACAGAGAGGAACAGAATGATCATAGGCATCAGATGGCACAATGATTGTCTATTTTGCTTAAGCGCCCCCAAAAAAGTAGCCTTGGCAAAACCCACGAATACCTAAACCACTTAGTTCATCTGCATTTCTCTCTCTGAATTAAATCTCAGCATAGTTCACGATATCCCCAATACCTTTCTCTTTGTCAACTCTGATGACCACGACACATTCGTTCCTCCCGATGCGGATGAGTTTGTTAATGGAGCGAATACGTCTCCTGGACAGCTCGCTGAGCAGGATCATGCCTTCAATGTTGTTGTATTCCAGCAGGCTGACGTAGGCTCCCATTTCAGCAATGGACCGGACATTGACCATCACTACATCTTCCACCTCGGGAAATTTATGCTGGTAGAATCTACAGCTTAGTCCCGGCATTCTAGAATTTGAGCACAAAAACCAAAGCTTTCATTTCACAGTACATCACTGCCTTCTTCTACAAATATGGCAATAAATCTGCAAAGACTGACAAGGATAGAATAAAAACACTGACACAAAACATTGCAAATTAGTGTAATCCTTGTGCTTAGGAATTAATAGAAATTACATAATAAATTAACTAGTATTTCAAGTGGCATTACCACAACCATTTGCTAAGAAGCTAATTTTTTGCAGTAAAGGAGAAAAAACTTGCTATTCAGACCTCATTATCTACTTCAACTGTTGTACTGCCTATACACAGCACACTGAAGAGGCTTCAAGTGGTGGAAAGGTGACACTTGCACTCATCTAAATCCATGAGGTTGTGAAACATTTTCAATTCGCTTGTAAGAGCAGGAGGACATGGAGAGAAGCAGCCTGCAGTGCTCACGAGGGTTTTTGTGTGCACATAATAAGACAGCACATGAGGCTAAGAAAATAAGAGGTGGGGGGAAGTTTTTGTAGCACTGAGGAGGAGCAGACTCCAGAAGATGACTTTCTAAACTCAGCACAAGATGTTTGGGATAATCTTGTAAGACCTGCTCCCAAAGGCCAACTGTCAGCAAAGAAAGCAAAGGCATTAATCAGAACAGAACAAGCCTAGCCTGAATGAAGTACTAAAAAGGAAAAAAAAAACACACCCCAAAAGACTGCTAGTCAGAAGGGAAGGGAAAAAAACCCAAACTACAGGAAAAATCCCAGGATTCCTTCATTATACATTAACGACTTCATAACCAAGTAGTGGTTAATGGAGGAATGCTTAAACTGCTACACTCTTCTGATGATGAATCCACATGCTTTTAAACTTCTAATAGGGTTAGTTCAATTTCTGTTGTCTATGCCTTGAAGTTTTAGACAGGGAATTTTCTACAGCAGTAGGAGCCTGTGACACAGCATCAAACCCATCACTCCTTTGGAAGGTTTGTTGTAGTCACCATTTTGAAGTTTTAGTCCTGATCTTTACAGCAATACTAAATGCTGGTAATGCCAAACGCTGCGTACACACGGCCACCCAATGCAGAATACTGTCCACCTTTATTTGCCTTAACTTTCAGAACGGGGAAATACAGACTACCACGGGATTATAAAAACACTCCTCTAAAGGCTTTGTATAAACTTTAGAGTTTGAAGCTGAACATAGAACTCCCAAAGTTACAAGTAAGAACTTCACAGCTCGCTTTTCTATTCTGCTCAGTGCGGCTCCGTCCAGCCCTACAGGTGCTTATGGGACACACCAGGAAGCTGCACCGCCCAGCAGCACCGCCGGGCCTCGGCGAGCGAGAGCGGACAGACACCGCCCCGCAGTCA
>WBMV01005836.1:659758-726702 GCA_013396655.1 Campylorhamphus procurvoides | reverse complement strand
GTGCTCCCCGCTGTGCCTGCCCGGGTGCCCCGGCGGCCCGCGCAGCGCCGCGGCAGCGGCCGGCACAGATACCGGGTGCGGTGCTTGGGACAGGGCAACTGCGCAAACCGGAGTGGAAACAGAGCGTTCTGTAAAATGAACGGGTGAGGGGGAGGTGGGCAGATCGAGCCGCGCAGATTATACTGCTGTGCAAGAGCTTGGCCGTAAAGTGTTAAGGAAGAAGGAGGAAGTAAAATGCGCAAATTGTAGTGGACAATCAGGTAATTTTCCAGGTCCTGGCAGCAGACTATTTGTCATTAGATCATACATCTCGTGACATGGCTTGCAAAGCTGTCAACATGGGAACAAACTCCACCAATTGAATAAAACTGCAATTTTAATAATGCTGCTCAGTTTCTCTTCAGAACCCTCCAGGACAGAAAGACTTTGCCTTAGGGTGACAGGCTGTTTCAAATGTTGCATAAAAGTGGGTTGATGCCTGCATGTAGTCTTTATAAAAACATGCCTTGCAGGACAGAAAGCCTCAAATGTCACATGATAATTATTCCTGCATGTGTGAGCTCAGGACATGTAAAGTAATAGTTTAAATGGAAAGATTAATACATTACTTGATAAAGGTTCTGATTTCAAACTTAATTCTGAAATGAACTCTGGCATACACTGAAATGAATTATTGCATACACTAAGTCATCGGGTCTCACTCCTGCTCTTTTCATTCAGCTTACACGTCCAAGAGGGGGCACTTCAATCACTTTTTAAAGGTATCTGGTTTTGTGGGCTGATACATCACTGAGGCAGGAGGGTGGTCAGGTACAAAGGCTTAATATTTAGAAGCATTGTTTCAAATGAGGTAATAGACCAGTAATGTGGCTCATGTGTCCAATGGAATGTAAATTAGAATGGTAAAATAAAAATGGCCTGTGTCTGCAGCAATTAATTTTCTTAACTGACAGAAGAGGATTTCACAAAGTTTGCTTTTTCTGTTGGTCTGGGTTGTTTTTAATCTTTATGAAGTGACTTGCTGGTACGAGCCTGTTTTGTGCTGGATATCATCAATTCCAGAAACTACTCAGTCTCCTTTAGAGTAAACAAGACTTTGTTTAGTGCACTCTCAGAGCCTGTGAAATCTTGCTTGAACTAGAAGGCCAGCCAGTCTGTGGCAGGTAGGGAACAGAAGGAACGAGTTAGTCCAAGGTGGTGACAAGACACCTGCTTGTTGGGAAAGTGGCCTTTTTACTCTGATTTTTTTTCTTTTCACTCATAAACATTCATAAAGTATTTGTGGTTTTCGAAGTATTTGGTGGATGTTAATGGAGCTCTCCTCATCACATGTCAGTAGATGTGGACAAGAATGGACTCCACTGTGTAGATAGAATCTTAATTACACTTAGTTTTTCCAAAGTCAGAGAGGAAGTGTAAAAGGACTTGACTTGAGCATTGTCCTTTGTACACAGTGGCTGCATGTACAAAGTGGTAGCTTAAGTTAGCACAGTCTCTTCTTTTTTGGTAGTATAACTCCTGCTAGTCTAGTTAACTTAAATCAAAAAAGATTGTTCATATTAAAATACACTCTACAGCAGAGAAGGAAGCAAGGTTTGGATCCTTCTTCAGTGCATAATTTCATACAAGAAACCTCTAAGTGTGCTGCTGGTAATAAAGGATGTACAAAGCTACAGCTAACTAATTGCTGCTTCAATTGCTGCTGCTTTTGATTGTCTTAAATAGCTTGTAAATCTCCTACGCAGCATAGGAAGATAAGGAGTTATTGTGCTTTCTGACCTTCTTCAAACCAGAATGTACAGGTGCTGTATCTTCTTGCTCTGTAAAATCAGAACACAGCATCAACAGTTATGGTCACATGAAGAATTTGCTATGTAGTCTGATTTTGAGGAGGTGACATAGCAGTAAAAGAGCTTAAAAGCAATACCAGTGTCACACTAACAGGGGGGTTTTGGGGTACTTTGGATTCTAGTACTTGTAAGTCATCAAGAAAAATTAGAACTTTTATTTCCTATTAAGGAAGCACTGAAGAATGCTTTGTCAATTTTCCATTAGCTTTGACCTTGCAGATAATAACCTTGTGGTTCTCATTTATGATGGAGATAAATCTAATGAATTCCCTTGATTGTAAGTGGGAATATAAAATCCTGAAGTGGCCATCCTGTTCTACTGCAATGATAATTCTGACTGGTTCGTAATTTCAGTCACATCCACTTTGGAAAACTGCATACATTTCTTACTAATCACTTCAGATGATGCAGGATATTTTTCTTTATTCCTCTGTTTAACAGGGCTCAGACCATAATGAAGGCTCGTTTAAAAGGAGCCCAAACAGGTCGTAACCTCTTGAAAAAAAAATCGGATGCTTTGACACTTCGATTCAGGCAGATCCTGAAGAAAATTATTGAGGTAAATTAGAATTTTCCTTTGTTTGGCTTACTTTATTTGAAATATGTCTATTCTGTCAGTTGTGCATTCTTGTTCTGCTAACTTCATTAGGGAGGGTGAAACACAGGACAGCCTTGTGGATAACCTGGTTTTTGTGAGACCACTGAGGACACATGCAAGAGTTAATATTCTTCACCTCTTTCCAGACAGTCTTGGGTTCTGCTTTCTTTTGTGTCCCAAGTTCCCTATCATCTTTTCTATATTGTGGGGATTTTGCTCTGGTGCTGCCAAATAGTTTAGGAGTGGTCTGTATCCCCATTTTTGTTGCTTTATCCAGCTTAAGAGCATACTGCAGATCTACAGTGTTTCCTGCATGACTAGGTACACCAGCAAGCAGAAGTTTTGTCCAGATAGAACTTGTTCCTTTATGAGGAAGCAGAGTCCTGCTCCTTCCTCTGCAACATGGATGACAAATCTAAGACACACAGTGGAGCCTAACATGGCCTGTTCTGTTCCACCGTGCCAGATGGGTTTTAGTTGTACTGTTTGGGCTGCAACTGCTGCAATATCCACGTCTAGCTGTAGTGCTTTGTTGCTAGGCTGTAGACAAGCTTTTGGCACTCTCTATCATTGTTTCCTACAGATTGTCTAACATCTAACACACAAAGGCTGTAGTTTCTCAACAGTATGTTTTTTAGCTACAAGGGCTTCAAATATGTAAAAATTGGGAAAAAAATAGAGTAGGAGGAGAGTGCAGCTTCACAAAGCTGCATATATTTGTATGCTGAAAAACTTCATCTGTCTCGTAATGTTCCATACAATGTGAAGGAAGAGTGTTTTCCTACTGAGCCACTGTATTGTTGTGATTTAACCCCCACGTAATAGAATTTTATGATTCTTAAGACAGGCAAGTCTTTTGGAATTTCTGTGAATTCTATCCTGGGTCAGTGAAATAGCTGAAATATTTCTTTTTTTTTTCAGTCACCTGATAATTTCAATTTTCTTCTCTTTATGCTGTTGTTTATTTATCTTGGGAAAGGAGTAATGGTGTTCCTTATATTTGATGCCTGTTTATTTTTTAATTTTTGTTTAAACAGACCAAGATGCTGATGGGTGAGGTGATGAGAGAAGCTGCCTTTTCACTTGCTGAGGCAAAGTTTACAGCAGGAGATTTCAGGTGAGGATTGCTGAGCTTGTAGATGTCCTGCTCATGGGAAAGAGCAATCAACAAATTATTTTCTCTTGTGAAAAAAAAGGTAGAATTCTTAAATACACTTTAAAACAACAACAAGAAAAAGACAGTGGACAAGGTAGGACAGGATGAACTGAATTCCATTAGGTAAAAGTGGGAGACATCACTCCCGGAGAGAGAAAATTTGCATGATGAAAACATACACTCCACTGGAACCTAGACAAAGTGGAAAGACTAAAACAATTTACCTTATCTACAAGTCCTTGATTTGAAAAGGTGTTGATTTTTGCAGCTTGGAATAAAAAATGTAGGGAAGTGAGAATTTATAGCAGAGTATTGGGGTATTTGTTAATTTGGTTTTGCTTGTGAATTTGAGGGACATGTGTGTTCTTTTCTTCCGATAAGTCACACAGTAATTTTACCAGTTGTTCTGATCTCCTGTCTCAGTGACCTCTCGTCTCACCAGGGCTAGTGAGAGCTGTGTGCCAGAGGGGAAACAAATCTTCCTCCAGTAGGATATTTGTAATTGTATCTTGATAAATTACAGTTCTGTCTAGGATGTTTGTGTAATTCATTCAAGTGTGCACAGACCTTGTGGAATGAAGTTGGGGAAGTGTTAATGATTCAGCTGATGGTACTACCAACTCATGGGGAAGAACTGAGTGATCAGATACAGTAGTAATGTGTGTGCTGCTGAAGGAAAGTCTTTTTGCCCTTTCCTATGCATATAGTGCTGGTCTGTTTCCTGTCCTAGCTAGTCACAGTGTTTAGCTATAAACAGGAGTCAGACTCTACCCTGTAAAGTAAACTGGACTTCAGCAGAAGACTTAGCTACAGTGACCTGTGTTCTTGGAAGACCTTAAGATACTTTAGAATTTTTCAAGACTAATTGCTGTACAAGCTCAAGTTTATTAATATGCTAGTTAGTGGGTAATCAAACTCACTGCTGTTCTAAAAGAACAAATACGTACAAACTACAATGAACAAAATGTTATGGCCTTGGTCTGCATTAAAGCCTTGAAATTTCTTCACTTGAAGTGGGAGAAAGGTCTCATGGGTTGATTAGACACTGTTATTAAAATAGTTTTCCAGATAACTGGCTAGTTTTAGCTATGCTTTATATACTTGGTCTGAGACATTTTTAAAGTTACATTTCACAGACTCTGTGTCTTTTACATTTACAAACATTGCTGGAAAACTTTCTTTTTAAGCTTCTCTGTTAAGTTTCAAAGTCTGTGCAATGAATTGCATAGAGAACTAAGCTGGCAATAATTTCCAGGTCTTTACAGCTGTTTGATAACTGCTTCATCTTGTAATGATGAGTTAATGAACCAGTTCAGCTTTCCTGATTCATATGTATGTTTTCTTCCTTGCAGTACCACTGTGATCCAAAATGTGAACAAGGCACAAGTCAAGATCAGAGCTAAAAAAGACAATGTAGCAGGTGACTTTTCCAGGCCATTAGTATTTCAACTCATAAGGGAGTTGTGGAAGGAGACTTGGAAATATGCAGGAATGTATCCAAACAGTCTCCTCTTCTTTATTTCTCATACTTATCTAACAGTAGGAACACTTGTAATTAGTTGGGGTTCTTTTGCATGTACAGCATATGATTTTTATATTTAGTTATTTGCCTCTCGTAAAATTAAATGAATGTGTGTAAACTGCAGTCCAATTTCTAGATCTTTGGACAAAGTATAAATTCCATTGAGCGTTACTGAAAAATAGATCAGGAAATTAAGTAATAAAATTAAATAAATTTCAGGCAATTAAATATCAGTAATTGTCTATGAAGAAAACAAGAAAGATGACTGAATGCTTAAAATATTCCTTAAGCAAAGGGAACACATTACTGAACAGAAACATAATAAAACTGACCAATGAATAAATTGGAATACTTCCCTAAATTTTTCATGGGTCTAGATCTCTGTGATCTCAACACAGTTATGAAGTTTCATGTTGTATGTCAGCACCAGCATGACTTAATTGTTCCAAGCCATATAGGAAGATTTTGAAAAATAATCTTACAAAGTAAGAAGCAAATGGGGGTAAAAGTGAGTTGTACTTAACAAATCTGTAACTCTTTATGTCTCTTACACACATTTTTGTTCACTCTTATCAGGTGTAACCTTGCCAGTTTTTGAGCATTACCAGGAAGGAGGGGACAGTAAGTACAAACCAAGTGTTTTTTGTCTTGCATGTACTTACAGCTATTCCATGCTAATACAAAAATACTTGTCACGTCTTGATGGCAAGTCAATTTACATTGTAGGCATGGGTGAACTTCCTTCCTTTGATGCTTTGCCCTTTTCCTGTGACATGGAGTGATTATTAGGGACTATAGTGGATTTTACTTTTCCAAATCAATGAGTTTTTCAGATGAGAAGACTTGTCTTGAATTATCAGACTTTGAGAATTCTAAGTCTTACTGTGGACATGCACAACAATGATCTGTAGTAACATAAACCACTATAAAGACAATTTGTTAATGGGCAAAGGCTTTAGCTTCTCACTTGCTGAGCTGTATCACTGTAAAATATTAATTTTTATCTAGTAAAAAAACACTGTAGTAGCAATAGTAACAAAATTTATTCTTTTTCAGGCTATGAGCTGACTGGCTTGGCCAGAGGTGGAGAACAGTTGGCTAAACTGAAGAGGAACTATGCCAAGGCTGTGGAGCTGCTTGTGGAACTGGCCTCCTTACAGGTTGGTGGGAAGTAAAAAAAGAAGGATGTAATTGGTTTCTCACTTTTCTGAAAGGAAAGTAACATGTCTCAGTAATTATAACGTAATCTAGTCCCAGTGCTGCACAAAGTTGCAAACCTGTTTCATCCATAGAACAGTTATACTACCTCTTCAAAGAAGTCCTTATTCCTTACTGCTGCTGCTTTGGAGAGCTGGTATTTGTAACTGCTCCTGTGCAGTATTCAGTGTGCTAGTGACACTAGTGTAAAAATTCTGCTTCTCTCAAGGACAGTCTGTAAAAGCTATGTTACAGACTTAGCTTTCAAGTGCTGTTTGGTTTTGTGCATAGAATTGGTGGAAATGCAGAATTTGTCCTGTTATGTATTAATTATTTAATCCCATTCCATCAGACATCCTTCATTACTCTGGATGAAGCCATTAAAATAACAAACAGACGCGTGAATGCAATTGAACATGGTGAGTATTTTTCCATTTGTGATACATAACATTTTTCTGTCTCCATGCAAGGTGAGGAGCAGGGTCATGGAAGCCACTCTTTTGACCTCTACTAACAAAAAATTGTTAGTAGACTTTTTTACCAGTTCAAGAACTCTTTCTAGAAAGCATTACAATGAAGCATATTGCAACAAAGAAAAAAATTAAAAGCCCAGTGGAATGGACTAGAGTACACAGATAAATTAATACGCAAAAATGAGAAAGTAATCAGGAAATTGTGTTGAGAACCTGTAGGACAAAAGCTTCACAAACATGTTCTGGAGTCTCTGCTAGTGACTTCCATTTAATTGGTCAGGTCTGTTGACTAGAAGCAAAAGATATGATGTTTCTAAGTGTTAAGATGTTCCAATAACTAGCATAATAAACTTCAAAACTGTAATAGTGGTGCCCAGTGAAGAGCTGCTGACTTTTTGTTGGGTTTGGATGGAACAGTCCTTATGTCAATACCCTGGTATTTTTCTTTGACGTGAATTCTTTATCCTTCATCTTCTTGCCATTTCTAAAGTACTACTACAACTAGAATATTGCTAGCATTCCTTTTGCTGCAGTGTCCAGGGTGCTTTGATTATTTCAGGTTCCTTTCTGACTTCTGATAGCTTGGATTTAATCATCTCTGCATGTATGCAATAACTTCAGTCCATGTTTCTAAAACAGTCCTTTTCAGTACTGTTTTCCATGGACTGGTTCCATTGAGCATGCAGGCCTTAACTGCACCCTGAGAATTTTACGTAGAAAAGGTTTCCTCTGCAGCCTTCCAAATAACACTGGTAGCGTTGGTAAAAGAGGTTCTGACACATAGCTTGTCCAGTTGAGTGTTAAAGCTGTATTTAATGTCTTCTCTCTTCCCTTGTGATATGGTTATGGTTGACTTTTTATGTATGACTTTCTAAACTAATTCTGCAAGTAAAAGTGCTATACTGAAGTTTCTGAAAGAATGTGATGGAAGGACATAGTTTTGATTCAAATTTTGCCCACCTCTTGCAGGGTTTTTTTGACCACTTCCATAGGAAAAAGGGACCTTACCAACAATCAGGGATCAGTGCTTCCTGGTTCCATTGCATCTTTAAGAGAACCTGCTGTGTGAGATTCTGTGATGTTCAGAGTCCTAGTTTAGTTCTGAACTTACCAAAGAAAACAATCTTGTGTACTTGTCCATCAGGAAATAGTATGACCTTCCATGAAAGACAAATTTCCCCTAGCCAAAAGAATTACTAGACTGACTTCAAACAACATCTGTGCACTGCATTATATAATTTCCTGGCTAATGTCACAGCAGTCCAACAACTTCCTTATTTATGTTTTTAGTGATTATTCCCAGGATCGAGCGTACTCTCTCTTACATCATCACAGAACTGGATGAACGGGAACGAGAGGAATTCTACAGGTAAATGTCTAGACTAGACAGGTCTCTTTCTGAAATAGGCCATTCCTCAGAAGAGACTTAGGAGAACTAGTCACCAAATCTGGCAGCAAACATTGTTAAACACAACCTCGTTGTTACTGTATGTTGAATTTCCAGAGCTGGGCACTTGGATATCTGCAATTACTTGTCTGAAGGTTGTAAATGAATCCCTAACCCTAAGTTGTACATAGCTGTCATCACTCTTCCAGAGGGAATGATGTACTACGGTACACTGAGGTGTTCTGCCTTAAGGACACCTCTGCTGTAGAGGTCACTGTTCTGGGCTACCTGAAGCAAAAGTGTCAAACAGAAAATGAATGAAAGAGGACTTAACTTCATTAAAGACAAGTGGAATAGTATAATGTAGTCATTGGAGTCAAGAATATAATAAATAGTTTGGATGGAGTTTTTCAATTACAGCAGCTAGCAATAAAAGTCTTCTATTTTTGCCATTTTGCCAAATTTGCCATTTTTACGGAATTTTTGTTTCCTGGGGAACCTTTCCAGGCAGCTTTATTGTATCCAAATTGTATGGCGTCTTTACTGCTAGCCTTTTATGAAAACATATTTGTTTCACAGATAAACCATGTTTGCTCTTCACAGGCTAAAGAAGATCCAGGAGAAGAAAAAAGTATTGAAAGAAAAATCTGATCAAGAACGGGAGTTGCGAAGGGCAGCTGGTGGGGAAATTGAACCAGCCAATCTCTTAGCAGAAGAGAAGGATGAAGACCTTCTCTTTGAGTAACCCTAAACAGTTGTGTATGGAGCAGGGGGCCCAGAATACAGAATGTCCAATTACAATATAATTCAAGACATGCTGCCTACAATATACTTACGTGGCTTCTCATTTGGTGTCCAAGTCCTGAGTTGAATGGATTGTGGATTTCTCCTGGGAGATTAGAAATCTGGGAACTTGACTACAATACAGGAGGAAAAGGAGAGATGGGTCAGATGCTTTACTATCAGGAAAGCCTTCTATTGCATGCTCAGCCTGTTTCTTCACTTAGTGGGAATGACTGTTGGCTGTATAACTCCAGATTTGCCCAATCAGATTCCTCTTAAATTGCTCCACTTCCTTTTATAGGCAGAGGAAAATGCCACTTCGGGAGAAAGATGCATGTAATGTTCTTTATTGCTGAACTGTTGACGTTCAAGTTGCTTAAAGCCAGTATTGGCATGACTGAAGTCAAATGCCAGTAAAGAATACTAGTTTTCTAACCTGTTGATGAAATCCACAGTCTTCTGTGATATATTTTTGTTGCACGATTGCTACCGTTGGCCTAAAACATCTATGTTTTTAACTAGAGGTTCTGCCAAGTTGTGTACTGTCTGTGCTAGAAACAAGTGTGAATTTTAAATATTAAAATACCTGGTGTCTGGCTCAAGTTGCTAGAAGATGGTCTTAAAAGCTTATTGTGTTGATTTCAAAATAAAACCTCTGCTCAGTTTGAAGGGCTGTTTTCCTGAAGACAGGATCATGTTTTCAACATGACCCAGCACTTAACTGCAGATGCTGGGTAAGTGCAAGGAAATGAATTTCTACTAATACCTTTAAAAAGTCATTTTAGAATTGTATGAAGCACAAGGTCACTCTGTTTTGAAGCTGAACAGTAAGTCCCTACTATGTTGTAAGATGCAGATTAGCTTGAAAGAGAGACATCATAGCTCTGTGGACCTCTCCCATGGGATGGACGGTGTGAGAAGGTGCACAGAATATCCTCTGGGGCACTGATGTTCCAGTGTGTTTCACAGATTCAGCACAGTGGCAGAAAGAAGACTCCCAAGATCTGCTATGAGAAGTAAAATTGTACAGTGATTTATTTTAATCTAGAAATATTTTACATTTTTACATTAGTGTGCAGTTCATGATGTCTCATAATACAGAGTGCAGATAAATGTATAAAAGTACAATGTGGGGCTAACCACAGGTCTCAGTAAAATTACCTTAATTATTTAAGGCATGAAACCCCCCATCTAATATTTTAAAAAGTCACATTTAATTACATTCAAAAATGCTTTTATGCAGTTCAGCTAACATTTAATTAAATCTGGACTGGTAAAAATGTAGATACCCTCATTTCAGTCTGATACAGCTCACTACAAAGCCTGTGATAATGCTGAAGAGTTTCACCAGTGAAGTCTGCATGTTTTCTTTCACTCTCGAGGGAACTAGCACACATTCTTCATAAAACAGAATAATTTCTTACACCAGGTAGTTCCAGGTCCAAGCGGCAGCAAATGGACAGCCAGATACTTATTTCAGTGCTGCTCAAGCCTGCCCTTTCAGCAGGAGACACAGCTAACACTGGTTATAAACTATCATAGCACCTCTCTACATCGCTGTCAGCAAGTATGGTGTGCCTTGGAAATTAAGAGAGTAAAGTTGAACTTCAAGCAATATGCTTTAAATCTACATTCAAAAGCTCATTTGTATAAAAACATTCTGTACAACATTTCAGAAAAACTGGGGAGACAAACATTGGTGAAATAACATTAATGGCATGATTTACTGAGACTGATGCTGCCTATGAACACTGAAGATCTCTGGGGGTTCAGCAACCACCTTGAGTTGATTGTGACTGCAAGAATTTGGACAGCACCTGTGTAACTGAATTAGGTTACCCTTACTTGACGCATTTTACCGCTTTCCACCTTCTTGTCCAGCTATGAAACAGCCAATACCAAGAAGCCTAAAACATCTGCAGTCATCTTTCTTACAAAAAGGGTAGAATCGCAACAGTATTTCCAATATACCTGAACACTACAGTTGCCATAAACTATGGATGAAACCAAGCAAATGCCTGCAATGTGAGGCAAAAAGCCACTATTTTGAATATCCAGCCCTTAGTCCAACAGCTAGCACATTACTATTTCTCACACTTAACTTGATAAAGATACTCAGGTTTGCACCCCCTTTTCTTTCTGAAGTGTCATTACTTATCCCCACTAATTGGTTAATTGCTTTTCAGTCCTAAATACTAGTTAAACCAGCAAAGAATTTTGCTTTCTAATAAGACAGGAATGCACTCTATATTTCCATTTTTCAATAAAAAAATGTACTGGATATTAGTTCAGTATCTAGGATAGTTATCTGACAATTTCTTTATATCTGCTCTATACTTCGAGCTCTCTAACTATGGGTATGAATTTGTTCCATTAACATTTAAAGAAAGAATATATGCAAGACAAAATGGAAAACATTAACTACTTCTTTCTTCAACATTAGATGGGAATGAACTACACATTGACATAAGCTCCAGTGTTTTACCTGTAGGAACAAAGAAACACTATGGCTAAGATGAAGAGAGATTCACAGTTAAGGTTCTTGGTGCTACCCAAAACCAGAACAGCCGAGATCCTGCTATCCAGTTAGTGCCAGCAACAACAGCCCTACTGCAAATGCACAGCCTTAGTAGTTAAACCTTCACAGCAAGAATCATTTGAGGATGCAGAGATGTTCTGATTTGCTTTGCAGAATGCACTAGGATACAGAGAGATCTTGCCTTTTGTTCCCTTGTTTCAAGTTTTTTGTTTGTTTTAACCATTAAAAATATTCCCCTTTCTTGTGACTTCTCAGTCAGTTACCAGTGTTTTACACATATTTTCACTGCAGTACTGAGGAAATGCAGGACAATATGTTGGCTAGAGAATTACAATATTCATAACATAGTAGCTACATTCAGCTATTTTAATTCCAGTTAGTTGTCCATTAGTCCAACAGCCACAACATTAACCATTTGCAGAGATTAAAAAACCCCACTGTTTTCCAATGTTCAGCATATCAGTCTATTTTAGTCAGTATTTGTTATAAAACATGAAAATTTCAATTGACTTTCAAGCAGCATGTTTTGTAACTATACATTTTCACAAAAATATAACCTCTGCTTTTCTAAATATCTCTATAGATCTGTGGAAAACAGCGGCTCTGATCAGTCAATCAGTGTTTTAAAGAAAATACCATAAAAATATCACATCGAAAAGATTAATATAATAGTCATCTTTGATTGGACCTAAAATTACTGTGCAGTCAAATCTGATTTTAAAAGTCTGACTAAAAAGACACAAGGATTGAAATATTTACATTATACACATTTTCCAATTACAGTGCTATTAAAAAGTGGAATGTCTGAGAATTAAAATATTAACTAAATCTTCACAGGGCAGCTCCAGACCAGAGCAGCATCTTCATTCTGTGTATTTTTTGAACAGGAGAGGTTTCTCATTAACATTTTTCATGTGTAGATTATTTCTCTGCCCAATGATCTGTAGAATTATGCTCCTGAATTAGCATCATGTTCTACAAAGTCATTAAGTTAAGTGTTAAATAACATTCATATTTATAACTATGTGACAGCATGGACTATATATATATACACACAAACACACTTAAAATCTTTGTTGTATGGGTGATTCTAGGTTAAAAAAAGGTGGATTTATGTATAAAAGTAGCTGCTAGAAAAAAAATCTATCTAAAGCCTTAGAATTTAGTACTTGACACAGTCTCCATTTCTAGACCAGAGGGAAAGAAACCTTGAACAATCTTTAGATCTTCAGTTAAATTGGCTCACAAGATGAGTGTATTTTTCAGTAATATGCAGTTTCACTGGCAAAGGATGCAGCCACTGAGGTCTAGAGCTCACATGCATTTATGCTAGAATTGGGCAGGCCTACACACAATCTCCTTGGGAAGATAACTAGATTAAAGTCTGGTTGTCCCTTGGAACCGCTCTCATCGTAGCCAGGTAGAGGGCACCCACTGGGGTTCTGTGTCAAGCTTGTTTATTAACCGAAGTAACTCTTGATATGCCTTATCAAGGTCAGAATTCACAATTGCTGTATCAAAGTAGTGGCCGTTGTTCTGTTCCATCTCCCTTGTCTTCTCTATGATTTCTCTCAGCTCTTCTGGCTGCAATGAAAAACAGAGTTAAGTGTAGGTGTGTAAGCCTTTCACTCGCAATAATAAGAGTAGGGAAAGGTAACAACTCGACTTTTTTTTATACCAATTCTCATGGTGTCGCTGTTGGCTACAGAAAGGTTTACAGTTGCACTGAACCATGACATATTTGAAAGCTAAGGGCATTCAAGACAATCCTGTCTGATTGGCTCTAAGTGGCAAACTGTAAATAACTGCCCCAGGCTGAGGAAAACAAGGAAGATCCAGCACTGCTCACTGCACAACACTGATCTTACTGAGGTTCTTAGATCATGTTTCTGAAAGAGAAGTGAGGTTGCTAAGCTCATTATCCTTCTGAAAGAGACTGGAGATGGCAGAGGTCATGTGAGAGAAAGGCTAAACGGTGTAGAATAAGAACATTCCCGTGAAGATGCAGCACTGCAAACACCAAACATCTGAAGGTAATGGCAATCACTGGTGGAAATGGTTCAATACACAGCAATGGGCACCACAGTGAGAGTTACATGAGAGTTACATTAAGCTGATTAAATCACTGTAACATCAGGGGAATAACATGGCAGGAAAATGGAAAACACCATTTGGGAGCTCAAAGGGACTATGTCAAAAGCAAGAATACTGCATAGGTAGATAAATGATACAAAGGGAGAAGTAGAAATGGTTTGCTTTACTTCAGATTTCTTTTTACAATTAGATACCAGAAGGGTGTTTGTTTTCTGCAACTTGTTTTTGTATTGCATAAAGAAATATTCAGGTATAATTTTTGAGTCAATTTTCTAGAGAGGACATTTTCAAAAGGCCTTCAAGATTCTTTTTCTTAGTCATTATATCCTCTTGACAAAATCAAAGTCACACCCAGGCATACATCAAGAAATATCCTTTGCTTTATCCATGGGAGTGTGTACTCAACTGAAATAAATACAATTCCAATACAATTAATCAGAAAGAAAACAGGCATTCTTTAACACCAAGAAATGTATTCCTTTTTATTGCAAATGGATTCCTTGAGTACTGCAATAAAAATCCAGAACCTACATAAGATGCAATATTTATATAAAATAAAGTTCCATTAATAGACTTGAAGCAGGAAACATACCCACTTAAAGGCTATGATTACATTTGACTCAGGAACCAGGGGGAAAGTAAAAAAGGTAAAACAGAAAAATCTGTCTGTTTTAACACTTGGACTTCAATGGACTTCTAGCTCTTACATCCGAGGAATAAATCCCCCTTGCATCAAACAAGGAGAGCAAAACAGCACAGCCATAGAACACAGTGGGGTATGATCCCTGACCAACATTCATGTCAGGAGTCCCTTTGAGTTATGCTGGGAAGATTGTTTTTCCTCAGTATGGACTGCATCATGCTCACTTAGTACTCTGAAGACACCATGGTGCAAAGTGCTCCCAAGCAATCACTGCAGGGTAGATTTCAGTTAAAAAGCTCACGATGAACCTATTTCACTGCCCTAGCAATAAGCACTTGTATCTCCTAAGTTGATAAGGAACTTTTCTGAGCTTTCAGATGTCCTGGCTTTCAGGTCCATTCTGCAGAACTACCTTCTCAGTAACTAAACTAGATCTGAACTGGATAAGCTCAAATCTTGGATATGACTGGCTGAAATATGAAAAGTGATCAAGCAGTAAAATAATTTTATCTGAAGTGTTTTGGATTTTCAAGCAAATGCTTTTCCAAGGGCAAGTAAATTCTCAAAAGAAAAACAGAGATCCTTTGCTCCACAGAGATACTCCCAGGTTTACTTGAGGACAAAGCTGGGTTTTCCACAGTTTTGAAAGAGAAGTTCATATTCTTGTACCCAAAGGCAGAAGCACCCTGAACCCTTCCCTGAGTCCAGTCTGCCTACTGACGTGGAGCACACCAACCCTAGCCACACTGCTGCACTGCACTGGCAATCATCAGTACCAGCACCGTGTCCCACTTCCAGAGAAAGGGTACCCACTTGTTTATCAAACACGCCATGGTTTCAGGACCCCTTACCTTTGGGTTTTTCCCTTCTTTGGCCAATAAAGCACGTAGTCTCTCTTGTGAAGGTGGGGCAACAAATATAATATATGGCTTCAAGTCAGAGTTACGTAGTGTCTTCAGTGACTGCAGAAATAGGATTTATTAAATATTTAACAGCTCCACTCATGAAAAGGGGATTTAATGATGCATTATTCACATGCTATAACAGATAATATACTCTTCAAACATGACAACTGTACAATATATTAACAGCAATATAATTAACTGCAGCAGTATTATCACCACTAACAGTTCAGCCACCTTTTCCTACAAAATTGATATTCCAACATTTTTCCGCTTCATGGAACTAAAGCATTTACTTTTGTTCAAGAACATTCGTCATAAGGAAACTGAAGGAACAGATCTCTTGGTATCCAAAAGCAAAGAAAAAGTCACCTACATTGAAGTAAGTACTCTCAGAAGGCTAAGGAATGCTAACAGCTTTGAATAGAGAGAAGAGCTTTTAAATACTACATTTACTTGAAAAATTACAGTTTAACCATTTCTGTTTTGAAGATTAAAATACAAGGTATCAGATGAACTACTACTGTATACATAGCATCTTGCTTTGCCAGGTTACATTTATACTGAGAGACAGGAAATAAAGAGAACCAAACTGTTGTTTGGTTTTCCCGAAAGGCTCACTCTGTGTCTCAGGACAAACAATTTGTCACTGAAATAGATTTTTACAGTTACAGAGTTAGATTTTTAATTTTTTTTTAATTAAATTTTTAAAGACTTTTAAAGAATTTTCATCTCATGACATGCTTTGCAATACCCACGAGCTATTCTAGTAAAGTATCACATGGTCCCAGTGACTAACTGATGACTGCTAATAGCTTCAATACAACCAGACTTTACTGATGCGTCTGAGTTTTAGGGCTCTTTTGGCAGATCTATAACAGCAGTAAAGCTCACACATATATGTATCAGAAAACAGCCTGTGTTCCAGGACTCTGCCTCTTTCCATGTTTGACTAAATTTCCAAGTTGAGGTCTGTAAGCATAGTTTTCCTCTCCATAACACAAGGTCACAACTAAACAGCTTTTCAATACTGTTGATGTGATGTAATCCTGAAGCGGGTTTGTAAAACTGCATGAACATATACAAAAATACATTTTCTGAGTATAATCACAATTTCCTTTCCATCTTCAAAAACCTCAGAGCTCACAGAATAATTGGAAGACTGAGAGACACAAATCTTATTTTAATTAATTTTTTAAAATTCAGATTGTTTCCAGATACTTAAAGCTGGTGAAAACTCAGGTCCCTATTGCCTGTAGCAGATAAAGATGTGCATACATGTAAATTAGGAATAAGAAGGCTGTATTCATAATATACTGAACAGAGTCAACTGAACATCACTGAAAGAAAACTTGGAATAAACATGAATATGAAAATACACTCATTTTATATTAACCAAACAGAGCTCTAGAGATTCTCACAGCAGCTTCTGCAATTAAAACACGACAGCAACATTTTGGCCATACCTGGGTATGAAGATTTAAAAGGCATATCTTGCCGGAGTTGATTACTTGCCGCACGGAGTCTATGCTAGTGCCATAGAGGTTCTTTTCAAACTCTCCGTATTCAATGAACTTCCCTGCAGCTATGTCACTCTCAAATGCCTGTCGGGAAATGAAATGGTAGTCCCTGCCAGCTGCTTCAGTCTCTCGCCTACTCCGAGTTGTATCTACAAGCAAGAGTGACAAACAAGACATTGACACAGTGATACACCTGTTGAACTGAAGAAATCAGCATTTCTCTTGGGAAACACGTTGCTAATCAAGCAAAAAAACCCACCAACATTTGAAACATCCAAGAAATCCATGTGTTTTATTTTCTACAATAAATGTCCAAGGTCAGATTAAGTTGTCAAACAATTTACAGGTTTCATTTACCTTATCTAGAGAAAAAACCCAATAAACCATGAAAGGAATAGTTTTAACAGTGTAGCTGTGTTCTGAATATGAAAACAGCCATTAGTTGTTTGTAACAATATATATTGTTAAGATGTTTGTAAACATAATCTAGGTTACATTAGACATAAAAAATACGATATTCACTGGAATATAAGTAGTTTGGGAAGGTACTAGAGCCACCTAATTTTATGTTTATGTGGGACATTTAGTTAAATATTCTTTGCCCAGTATAGCAAGGCTTTTTTTAAACTTCTACAACTCACCCCAATTTTATGCAAACTGAAATAAATCCATGCCTTTATAACACTATGTTGAGACACTGGATTTGCATTAACTTACCACGGCTATTTTTTGCCATACAAGAGGTCACTTTATTTGTCCATTTTTCAAGAGTTCAATATACCCTGCTCAAAACCCCCAACACCTCCTTCCTAATTGCTATTTTCAGCACAACAGGGCTTGTCTGCAGACCACATTTAGAGGACAGCACCTCATCTGCGTGCCCAACTCACGTGGAACCGCAGAGGCGAAGCGATCCACTTCGTTGTTCATAAGTCTCTGTCGCAGCTCGTTCTGGCCGCAGTTCTGGGGGCCGATCAGAACAATGGGCCGTTTCCTGTTTGCTGGCTGGTGATACAGCGACATTTCCTCATAGGTCAAAATCTCCTCATTGTCATAATCTTGAGAGAGAGCAATAAAACAGTCACAACGTACTTTGCTAATAGCTGCATGGATTGCCTGTCAGGCAGCTCCCCACTCTCTGCCCAGAATCTGACTCTGAGTCAAAGCAGCAGAACCCCAAAGATCATCCCTCGCTCAGTAAGATCAGACTTTTTTCCCCTGTTTGGGAAAGAAAATGTGTCTTCACTTGCTATTACTCATCTAAGCAGTAGTATAAATTCAAGAAACAACTTGCTTGCCAAGGAAGAATTTTCTAGTACAAGAATAACACTTTATACCCAAGAACAACAAAAATCACCCCAATCCCAAAGTACTTTCACAAGAATATAGTATAAATAGCCTATAAAACATCTGTGGAGAAAGTTTCCATTTACTAGTCTTAATTATGTAGAGTGAGATGACATTACAAAATCATACGAAATTAGTTGATCATTATAAAATTATGAGTGCTTCTACACCTAAAAAGCAATCTCTTTTACTCCTACAATCTGACCTTTATTAAAGACACTAAATGATCCTTCAAATGCTACTACTCTCATGCAGAAGTTCATCAGCTAGTATTTCTAACATCATAGCCTCGATTTCAGCATTCTTTTCACAAGGCAATTTGTGGAATCTTTTATAATGGCTTATAAGAACAAATACTCTGGAAAAGGATGTTGCTTACCATCATTTTTATTTGCGTTGTATAAAATCTTCTTCCGTTTCTTTTTGTTTTTCTTCGCGCACCAGAGTTTTCCTAAAAATTTTATTTCCAAAATAAAAATCCTCACAATCAAACACCATACAGTAAAAATCTTCCTATTCCACCCACCATCTGGATCTTTAAAGTGGATAACTTATTCTGCAGTTTTGAAAGGTGCAATATCCTTCAGCTGATTACAATGGTCTGGTGTACAAAGCAAATGGTGCCTGTCAAGGCCTTCAACTAAGTCACACCAGACAAAATTCTTTAACACAGAAGGGTTTTCCAAATTACCTACATCATCCTAATTACACTGCACACAGTTATGAAAAATCCCATCTGATTTATACAAGTAAGTGCTAAATTTAGACCTGTAATTACATGAAGGCTTTCAAAGAATCATCCCACTTGTATTACAAAAATTCCGGAAGAATTTTCTACAACTCCACAACAAGTTTCCATATATATCACTAATTAGCACATCCATAAGAAGTTTTTTTCCTTGGAAAGCATATATCCAACCTGATTTTTCAGGCTCCTTGTCTTCTTCTATGGTTTGTTTCATTGCTTCTCTTTGTTGCTGAAAACTTTTTCCTTGATGCATTAAAAAAAAGAGCACAAGAGCCATTAACATTTAGAAACCATTTCCACGCTTTTTCATTTTTTCAATTGACTTTTTCCTAAGTTTTTACATCTCTGAAGGTTCTAGTAGAATAATATAAAAGAAAATTTAAAAGAGAGATTAAAATTTAAAAAGAGAAACTAAAACTGCTGCAAAACTTATTATTTAAAAATATATTCACCAAGAAAGATTGCAGGGCATTAGTGCTATACTGGACAGTTATGCCTGGAAAGTTAAAACTACTGGAAAGACTACATTTTTCCACTATGATGATATGGTTTTCTAATTATTTTTGTACATCAGTTGTGTTCTATTTATACTAAATATTTTGAATGTCATCTTGAACTTCTTTAAAAAGATTGGTCTATAATTAGATCAGTGTTTCTCTCAACTTATTCAAACATCATAAAGTAAGAGTGTGATATTTTATGGAATTTGAAAAGTCTTTTGTTCGCTGTGTTTAATCTTTAATGGACTAGAGCACAATAATACCACAATGCAAAAATTATAAACGGACTTCAGTGTCTGAAAACCCTGTTCCTGGAAGGGCTCCAACAGTGAGAAAGGAAGCCTGACTGCTATAAGTAACTAAAAGCCTTTTGCTAAGGGAAAGCCTGCAGAAAAGTCATCACAGAAAAGAGACTATAACAAGGAGTTTATTTGAACAAAGTGAGAAATCTAACAGCTGTGCCCCTCTCCACAGAACAAGCAGGCTGCTGTCCCTGGTCCCTGCTGCAGCCAGAGGGAACTCTGAATCCACAGAGTCCCCAGGAGAGAGGAATAAAGGAAGAGGAGAGTAGCTCTTGAAAGGTGAACTGCAGTGAAAGCTGTAGCTTTACTCTGCATTTAACATCTATATGTAGCTATGCCTCTAAAAGATCGACTTTTAAATTAATTATATAATCAGCGGCAGGCTCTGCTGCAAAAGGTTCAAAGTCAGACATATTTGAGGCAATCGATATTTAAAGGTATACAAGTCTTTGAAAACCTGAATATCTCCTGTGGCTATGAGAACTACTGACTGTCAAGCTTTCTCTAGAACTTGATTTACCAGGGATAAGGCCTGCCAATGGCTGGTTATCTTCATCTCCATCTCTGTAAGCCTGCCACCAGTTTGGATCTTCTTGACTGATCACATGGAGAATATCTCCTTTTTGAAAGGACAGGCCTAGCTCTCGGCAGGGGACATAAGGGTCATCAGAGGGATCGTAGTCAAAATGCGCTTTCACATGTATCTGTGGGAGATCAAACGGAAAATCAGAAGAAAAACACTCCAGTGACTTCTGAAGAATTACACCCCATCTTCTGTGATCACATTGGAGCTTTGCTATATAAAAACTCCAAGATTCTATAAAATGCAAACTTTGTGTGGGGCTGCAGGAGTAGCGAAAGGAAAACATGACCTAGGTTAGCAATGGAAATGACAGGGTTTTGCAAGGCTGGACATAAAGGCTTGAATTTAACTCTTGTTAATTCTTAAGCTATAGAGATTTTCTCACCATTTTAGGAGGCACCCTCACCTCGAGCTACTGATTTAAGTTCTTTGCATTCAAAAGTTATCAGAGGTATTCTGATGGGTTAAAAGACCTAATAAACACACAGACTGAAACTCATTTGCTGGACTTTAAGTGAAGTTTCACTTGTACAATATTTTGCCCCCAGTCACTAATGAGTGGATATTCTTTCTTCCAACGGTCAAAACCATCTCAAGGAAAGTATGTTGACAAAAAGATACCAAAGCTTTCAGTATACAAACTTTTCCTCCCAAAGCATATTTGCAAGTTCCATCAATCCAATTTTTAATACATACATGCATATATGTGTATGTAAAAAAGAGAAATTCATAAATTCAAAATAAATTCAGAACCACACGAAGTTCTACTTTCAAAATCTCCTACTCTTTTAGAAACTCAGTTAAAATCATTCTAAGAGTTTCAGCTTAAGACATCAATCATTTTCAACATTTAATTCAGGTGTCAGTCTGGTAACAGATCCATTTAAATGGTAAAGTTTTGGTTTTGTTCCACAGTGTATTCGAGCTACAGAAGAATGTTCTAGGCATTACTGGTAAAATGAAGTATGTATCACCAAGCACAAGAACACAAGTAGAGCTACTTACAACTGTCTCTTTCGCAGGAGGTGGCTTGCTCTGCTGACTGGGAATCAAGACAAAGGTCAGAGTACCATGCATGTCGGCCTGAGAGGAAAAAGAAACTCTTCATATACAGCATCAAAATATGGCTTAACCTTAAAGAGTTTTAATAAATAACGTATTGGAGAAAATGCTTTAAAAATTCCCATAAATGGTTGTCCCTAACAGTGCATCATTTACTCTTTAACTGGTTTCAAATCTGTAGTACAGATACAGATGTATTGATTTGGTCAGGCTAGAAATCCAAATGCTGATACTAAGATTATAGCATTCTATAAAATATTTCTATTTGAAATGGACCAGCTGCAACTCTGTCAAGCAGAGACTTAGGAGAAATGGATAATAATATTCTACTGTTCTGTTCAAAAATACCAACAGGTGGATCTACACTGGGAAGAAAAAATACATAAAAAATATTATTTTTCTAAAATTCTTTAAATGGAATAGTATTTTCAAATCTAAACATTTCTACTATGATTTCATGCTGTTAACATTACTAAAGAATACCCAACACTGTTTAAAAATTTAACCAATATACTAAAATCCTGTATATGTAAAGCACTTGATATCAACATTGTCATCATTGTCATGCAGAGCATAATAGATGTCCTGTCTTTAAAGAATTCATCTCTGTTTGCATACTTTTGCATGCAGAGTATGTTTGCACATATAATATCTAGATAAAATGCAAGTCCCAACCTGTGACAAGATCTACAGGTGTCTCACTTCCTATACCCCATTCCATGAAGAGTAACACAACAATTTACCTTGTATAAAACAAATATAAAAGCAAATTCATGTATCTCAAAAAATTCAGATCTAAGGCTTAAATAAAGTAAACACAACTGCACATAACATGATGAGGCCGCAGGAAAACCAAATCCACATATCATGTATCAGCGTGCATAGTTCCATGAGGAATGTATATCATCTCACAGTGATCATGTGAATAGTCTAGTCTAAAGTCACATACAGTTTATTATCTTTTGAGTAGCAAGTAATGACGTAAAATTAAGGAGGAAAGTAATTTTCTTCTCATTTTAAGTATTTTGGGAGGTCTGAAGTATTTTAAAACTTCACTTCCACATTAAAAAATACAAATGATAACATATAAAGAATTAAAAGTAGTATTTTAAATTAATTGTATTAAAATTGTATTTTAGAAAAACACATAAGGTTGTGTTTATGTTTTTTAATTTTCCGCAAGTAAATTTCTCTTATGCTAATGAACTGTGGCTTGAAATCTTTTATTCTTTAACCATAGGCTGCAGGAGCTGCTCAGGAGCAAAATAGGCTCTGTGCAGAGAATTAAACTGCTAGAGATGAATTACTTGTTAATCACCTACCAAACACTCTTTCCAGATGTACAGGACTTAGCTAAATATGTCCTTAAAAAAACAACCAATCAACCAAAAAATCCCCAGATGGCAACGGAGATAATTACAGAATATGAAGTATCTCATATACCTCTGATCCAAAAAACACACATGGACATTGAAGGCTCTTCAAAGAACTGTAAGAATCTTTCAAAATGGCTTAAAAATTGAAAACAATAAAAAACCCCACCAAACCCCACACATTTCTTCCTCTACCTCCTTCCACTTGACCTCACTGCGTGAAGTAGCTGAAAAATTCTACCAACAATTTTCAGAAAAAAGTCCAACTGAAGATGGAAATTGTCCATTAAAAGCTAGTGTCTTAGTGTAGCACCGTAACATAACTTCATGTCTGGATATTGCTGCCTATTCTTCCTACAATGACACAATTTACAGCAGAACCCAGATCTTTGTCCTGATTCTGATATGTCTGTACAGCAAAAAACTACTAAGTATTTCGAAGATTTACTAAATATATTTTTCCTCTTTTGTTTCCCCAAAAACCCTATTAAGTAAGTGCTTGCTGATACTTTCAATGTTTTGTGTCAAAGTTACATATTCACTTCTAAAAAACTTGTCATTTTCATCTGGTTTCACTGGGACAGAATGGTCTTACCTGCTGCAATCAGACCACAGATTCACAGTCAAGTTCCAGGTGTCCCATCCTGGACACTGACCCAAAGTAGGTAGCAGGGGAAAGTGTAAAACAAGAGCAACTGGGCAACAGAAAATACTGGTAATTGCCAGCTTTTGACGTTCTGTCTCACAGGGCCTTTTTTAAGAGTGAAGATCTCTGCATTTACTAGTTCCTGATGGATTTTTTGCCAGCAGTTTTGCCTAGCTGCTTTTGAAGTGAAGTATAATCTTGTCATGAATGGCGTAATAAACAGAAAAATGTCTGTGATAGTAAACTGCTAGACAGAAGGGCTTTCATCAAGAGGGAAAGAGTAAGAAGTCTAGTCATGTAAAAGTCCCACGTGATGCAATTTGTGGTGGGTTAAAGTCCAGTCTGGCCAGCAACTTAAGCACCTACCCACTCCTAACACACTCCCCTTTCACAGCAGGATGGGCAGAGAATCAGAAGACCAAATGCAAGAAAAAAATCACATGGTAAGGTAAAGACAGTTTAATAAATGAAGGGGAAAAACTCCAACCCAGTAAGTGATGCAAAAGCAATCACTCACCACCCAGTTTTTACCGCTCAGCATGATGTTACATGGCAAGATACATCACTGTAGTCAGTATTCGGGTCAGCTGTCTCAGCTGTGCCCCCTCCCAGCCTTGTGCTCACCCCAGCCAACTTGCAGGCAGGGCACAGACTGAGAAGCAGAGAAGGTCTTGACAGTGTGCAAGCAGTGTTGAGCAATAGCTAAGACACTGGTGCATTATCAACACTGTTTCAGCCTAAAACTAGCCAAAAACATAGAAGCTGCTATGAAGAAAATTACCTCCACCCTAGCCACACGCTATCACAATCACATAGCCACACATTTATTAATTGTGGCCTCAACCAGAGACAAAGATGGAAAATCAAGGCTTTTCAGAGCTAAACAAAGGTTTTTTTAGAAATCATTATAAGTGAGTCTAAAGGTAAAGCTTGATTCTTCCACATTTGTAGGCTTCATTTTTGCAGAGAACTGCCATTATACTTATCAGTATCATCTTATGCATCAGAAAGAACATTTGAAATGGTCCTTGACATATAAACACCAGCTACTAGAATGAATATACTTTTAAAGCTAAATGAGTAAAATGACAAGCAGAGCAAACAGGCTTTAGATTTATGAGTATTTACTGCAGGGAAAACAAGAAGTGTTCTAACTCACCAGCAAGTCAAAAACTTCATTGACATCTTTGCCACGAATCTCAATGCCATTGATCTCCAGAACTTCATCCCCTTCATGTAACAGCCCACTCTTCTCTGCAGCACCTCCTTTCACTATTCGACTAATGATAACAGAATCCATTTCATTGCGAACAGTAGCACCCTGTGTAGTACAACACATTCTGAATGTATTACATATACGAAACTCAAAGCCATCTATTGTATATATTCCAAGCCAGTAGAGGAACTATGCAGAAAGAGAATGCAAGTCACAGCTCAGATGCATACACCCAGTGCTCCAGATCAAAAAGCCACTGCTTAACTCCTTCAAGCTACACTAAAAACTGAGGAATTTAATTGCTCCACACCTTAAGATGCGTTATCTTATTTTAGAAACACAGTCCTAAGAATACATTCATTTGAAAGATGCAAATAGAAGATGATAATCGCTAAAAAAACCGCAAAACCCAAAACTAGAAACCAACCAGCCAAAAAACCCCACACCTGCTTGTCACAAGGCTCTAAGCTGCCCTTCAGCCAAGCTTGGGATGGTGACTTATGTCAAGGACATCTGTCCAAATCCAAGCTGACAAAAGTCACACAGATTTTACATGTCCGTATGGCTACTGCTAAATGAAGTCAAAGACAGGGGTACCGCCTGTGACTGCTTCTCATTTTGGAGGGAAGGAGGGAGTGTTTACACGTTAAATATCACCTTCATTTTCAAATTCCAAAAGTCTCATAGCAACCTGAAACCGACAAAAAAGCTTGACTTCCTTTACATATAGCTTAGTGAGCACCAGTACTTACCAATGGAATATCCCGGGCTTTCTCAATGCGAACTATTTTCACTGTCTCCCCTCCATACACTCCAACATTCTCATAAATTTTTTCATCTGTCATAGGCTCTGGTTGCATTTCTTGTTCTGCAACTTTATCATGAGCCAGTAAAAGTGCCTAGTGTTAAACAAAATCAGCTCAGTTAGGGAAAATTTCACACTTGATATGTATACAAAATAGTGCAGTTCAACAAAATTCTGAAATTTCATCAGGCTCTGCAGGTTACAGAATATTACAAACTCACTCAAGCCATTAAAAAAAAATTATCACAGCTATGTAGCACCTACTACTTTTCAAAACTTTCCTTTCAGATTGGAAAATAATAAAAAAGCAACTTTGAACATAACTGTGATGGTTCTTGCTTCCCCATACTAAAAAACTCAGACATTAGTTTACTGTGTATGTGACTGCAAACGCAGTCATAGTAAGTTTTGAAGTGAAAAGTACTTTTACATCACCACTCCAGGATAAAATTCCCTTTATGCACTCTACGGTAAGCATGAAACAACTGTCAAAGTAAAAAGAGATGAGCAAAGCAGTGTTGCCCTGTCCCTATAGATCAATTGCTATATTGTTTAAGTGCAAATTACACTGCAATACTTGTAGACTGCAGCAATGCTGAATACATCACAAACTACACTTCATTAGAAATTTCCATTAGTTTCTGGAAATTGGAAACTCCTCATCCTAGAAAAATGAGGCCTGAGGAATAAAATCCATCCTTGCCCAGTCAGCATAACTTGTTTTTTGTAAATGAAAACACCATCAAGAAATACATCCATTAGATTAGAAGTTTCATTTTGTTTTACCTGCATGTGAGGAGCATTCAGCAAAGCATTAAGCTCCTGTCCATCCTTATGGTGGCTGGGTTTCAAAACACTTTGTACCTAAAAAGAAATCAAGTAGTAAAACTCTTAATCTACCCAGTGATTTATGAACCCTTCCTCTCTACTCAAGCACAATCCCTTGCTTGCAATTACTCCTTTTACTGACATTAAATATCCACGTAGTTACACTGGCTGTGCATTGCACTTATTCTGGTACACAACAGGAAAACATGCAATGAGACCACAGGACCAATCCAGCACATCTTGCTTCAGCAATTATCTACCAAATCTAAACTGGTACCCAGTACATCACACAGATTTGTCAATACCAGGGACTTGCAATGAGCTCAGTTTCACAAAGACGCACACACAAAAAAATAAACTCTAGGAAGTTAGTGAAAGTTAGTGATTTCATGTTAGCGAAATCAGTCACAATGAAGTGTACTATGTGGATATGTCAAGCTTTTAAACGGAATAATTTCTTACTAGCATGACTAGCCTTCCTCTTCCTTAAAAGCAGACTACAATATCCTTATTATGCAAACTATTTCCACCAACATCAAGGTCAGAGATTCCAAGATAGGTTTTGCAATGCATCTGGAGCTCCTGTTTCAGGAAGCATACGAATCAGAACTTCAAAAGGTCCCTCCCTGAAAACCTGGATTCTTTGGCAGGTTCCAAAGTAGTGTGTACCTTAACACAAGGACAGGTTTTGCTCAAGCAGCTTCAGTTGCCAAAACAGGTTTTCCTTCTCATACAGTTACCAAAAAAGCCTTGCTATCATAGCCTGCAGATCCTGGTATGCTCACAGAGAAAGCCAGGAGCAGGGCAGTCCTTCTTATGTAAAGGTGAGGCCAAAGATACTTTCCATAGCCATTATCATCTGGCCTCATCTGACCAAAGGCACACGAGTCCAACAGCATAAATGAATGCAGACAAATCAAGAGCAGATTATACATATCAGAACAGCAGCTTTCAAAGAGCTACAAAACTTTTTTTTTCAAGAGCTTTTTACTCTTATAAATGAGGTAATGTGGCATCAGAGAATCAAGAAACCAAGAGTTTCAAAGAGAAGGTTTTGTATGATCCAACAATATCTAAATGTCTGGGAAAGCCTCTGTCCTAGGAGCAATTATTTACAGAAATGCCAACACCTCTCCTGGATGCTACCAGATGACAGTACTGAAAACAGTCAAGATAATTTCAAATTCTAGCAGAAGCCTCTAAATGAACTGTTCCCATGCAGCAAGATCCTCACATCGTCAACCAAACCCTGCCACACAGAACAAGTTCCCGTACTTAGCGATAAACCTGGTGTAACCTCCAAAAGTCTTTCTTCTGACATCCCTAGAGCAAGTCTCATGGTGAACAAATGTAGTGTAGCACAGAACAGCCAAACAAGAAAACAGATTTAAATAACATAGACAACAGAAAGAATTCAGCTTCACAGAGGCCTGACTTCAGTCATATATCTCTGAATTAGCCAGGAAGCTATTACGCCTGGCTTAGACTGAATTTTAGGGTGTCACAGCAGACAGAGCACTGTAAAAGACATATTTCGTTAACAAGTTCTGTGTAAAGAGAAAAGATTCTTCTACACGAAAGACTTTCTCATAGAGATTTATTTAAGATCCCTAACTTTCAAGGGCCTTTGAATTCCTTTATTGAAGAAGCCATAAGAAGCTTTAAAGCCTTATTTATCCAATCTTTATGACCTTTTTACAGGAAAACCTACTCAGAGAGCAACTTGAAGTCCTGCAAGTAAGATAATCTTCTGAATGGAAGGTCAGAGGCTGGGGATTTGACAGTGGAAAAGAAGGCAACCTGGTCCAACCAGTTATTCTGTGTGCAGTGAACATCCCTTATTCAAGTTGAATTTCTGCTTTGAATAATTTGATTATTCAAAACTTTAATAGCTCCCCATTCCTTTAAGATACATCTTTAATTTGTTTATTTAATGAAGCAATAGGAAAGCTTCAAGCTGCCAAATAAGACACTTATTACACCAGTACTGCTGCATGTCAAGAGTCCTTTGCAACTCATGATAATGAATATCACAGCTTTATCAGAGTAAGAAATTTGAAGTAGCCTGTCATTCCAGATGTGTAGAAGCGATACACAACATATAGCAAAGGCAATCCACGCCAAACATGTGGCAATAATTGTATTTTCTTAACCTTTCAGACTAGTTTTTTTTGTTGATTATGTTAACTTCAGTTCAAGCAGCTCCTCAAAAGCTAATTTGGTTTCATTACACATACCAAGTCTGGAGGCATGTATGGTGGAGGCGTGTGCTGGAGTCATATTAAACATTCAGAATTTAACTGCACCTACAAAAACCTGTTGTTTACTCTCAGGTGAGCAAGACTGTCAGATGAAATACACCTACACCTTCTGGTGCACTTACACCAGAAGTTACAAGCTTCCAGTGCATCCCCTCAAAAGTACTGATCTGGTTTATTTGTCTGAATTTGCAGAAGCAAACAGTAACAAATTCTAAACATTTAGAAACATAGCCTATATAAATTGAGCCTATTAAGTATATTTAATGGCAATAACATCTTTAAGGTATTTGGTATGTGCTGTTACAGGCCAAAAATTATGAACTGTCCTGAATGCTGCATCAAATATTCTTACAACGTCAAGGTTCAGAGAATGTTCCCATAATCCTTGCCCCCATCTTGGTCAAGTTTAAATGGATTTAAAATCAATTTAATTACATCTGATGTTTACAGGCTATTTTTATTTAAGACTTGTAGTACACCCCATTACATGAAGATAAGCTTTCTCAAATAAATTCCTTAAGCTCAAGTGCTTCATTCCACTTTTTTTCTTTTTTTTTTTTTTTAGTGAAACTTTAATTGAATTTAAAATCTTGAGCTGCTTGTGTCTGGTTATCAGAGTTGGTGGGAAAAATTAACTGTACAGGTGTACTACTAATTAAAGTATTTTCTAAAGAGGAGTAGAAAATTAAAAAAGTACAAAATACTTTAACTAATATGAATTTTTACTTTTTTTTTTTAAAGTGAGGATGTTTCATGTGCATTATGAAATTATGTTGCAAACTGTCCTTGCCTGTTAGAGCTCTTCTCTTCCACAGCACAAAGCCTCAAAAGCAAAACGTGTCTGTAGTTTTAAATTAGGGCACACACTCCAAAACAGTTTCAGAGTTATACACTGTCACTGATGACCTGTGCACTAAAATATGCACACTAGCACTACCTGCCATTTAAAATTAATGTCATGCACGTATCTGCTATTTTTCTTTCTTGTAATGTCTTGTGGCTTTATCATCAAGATGTTATCAGTATCTTAACTCCAGGCCTGAAGTAAGAAATGAACTGCTTTCGGGGGGAGCTTCCCATGCCTATGCTTAGGGATGGAAAAAGCAAAAGACAACCAAAAATCAGAGTACAAGAAAACACTGGAGCATGCAAGATAAGTCACATTGTCCGGGTTAAAAAAAAACCCCACACCAACAGAGCCCAAAAAACCAAAACAAAAACACCACCAACTTTTCCTAAAGCAGAAATAATTTCCTCCCATACTGGTACCAGAACAAAAACAGAAGCATTTCCAAAATGAATAAAAGATCTGAAAACCAAACACAAGATCTTCTATTCAGGCAAGACAAGGAAATACAGAGTGATGTGAATGAAGGCCTCAAGGTGTTCCTCTTGAGATGCTTCTGTCAGACAGAGACACTTGTCCTGAATTTCTGGCTCTATCATTTTAGGATGTTATTTAACATATTGCAAAATACAAGGCACTTAAATACATGAGAAGCTGAATCACTGAGAAACTAGATTACATCTGAAAATGGGAACAGATATATGCAAAATATTAACTTTTCAGGAATTTCAAGGCTGGACAAGACAGGAATGGGTGATGAATCAAAATGAGTGCAGTGATATGTTTGCCTTTTATGTAATAGTCTCGTGGGTGATGATCAAATTGCGTTGCTTTAAAAATTTTGGATTAATGAAATATTTTCTTTTTGCTTAACCTTCTTCATGGACAGGTAAGAGACACAAAACTGGCTTTGCACCACCTTCTGATTTTAGGATTTACCAAATCACCTGAAAAAAAGAGAAGAATATGTTGGGAAGGTAAGAGGTAGCGAAAAATGGAGAGGAATATGAAATTTTGAAAACAGACCTAGAGTTTTCCTAGGCGTATTTTCTTCTTGGAAATTTCTATTAAGTAGTAAATAAAAGGACATTATATTCATGAAGGGAGAAAACCAGCTTTCTTAAGAGTTAAATCTGTAACATCCTATATTCTAAAAGAAGTTTCAATACTTTTGGCTTTTATTGAATGAAGTCCCAAACTTGGCCTACATAAAGTGGATGTTTGGGGAAGTAGTTTATAAACAGAAGTTAACTGCAAATGTTCCTTCAGACTCATAGACACTGAAGAAGCCCAGTGGGGATTCTGAAGCAGCCTACAGGCTGATGAGTAAGGCAGAGGGAAGCTCATACCTAAAATATTCCCACCTGGTTTTGGCACAGTCTTACTGACAAACCGAAACAGGAAAAACCTAAGCTGCAGTTTAATCAGCACATGCACCTTTAGATAGCATTTAAATGATGTCCCTCAAAAATCAGTAATTTCTTCTGCAGAAGAACTTCAAGCCTGCTACAATACTGTTTACTTACAAAGTTAAAGCCTAGAAAAAGGAAGGGGAGTGGAAAAAGCTGTTAAAAACCATTTCAGGCAGAAAGAAAATCAGATACCAAAACAAACAAACAAACCCAAAAAAGGCCACCAACACCCACAACCTGCTGCCACACTGAAATGCTCCAACCGATGTGGCTGAGCCAGCTGGGTTTGCTGGGTGCCAAATGCTGGAGCCTTTACCCAGCCTCTGGATCTGGTTCTGCTGAACTGCAGTGCTAGACTTGGAACTAGGTAGCTTGAATAGCAGCGTCAGTGCAAGTTAACTAAGATGTGGCCACGGTTCACTGCAATATATACATGAACCAGGCCATGGAAAATGGTGACAAAAGCTACTGAAAAACCCCTCAGAACATTTTAACAATTTCTAAAAAACATCAGATCTTACAAAAAAGCTGCCATCTACCAGACAAAATTACAAGTAATCTAACCATCACAGCAGTAATTAAAACACTGCAATGAAGTATTAAGGGATCTGTTGCTCACTTTTAAAGCAGAATGCTTGTTTCCAGTGTGGTTGTATGTTCAAAGATACCTTCCAGGCTAAGAATCATGATTCAATTCAGAGGGAACTCACAGTAAGAGAGAACTGTAACTCAATCCCCAAATGTTTGAAATAGAGTACCAATGGTAAGAGTTATGATTTTCACAACTGCTCCCTTTTCCTATGTTTAAACATAGTACCTTCTCTATTACGTATCTATCCATGCTAAAAATGGAGTCCTTATCCCCAAAATATTTTTCTGGTTACTGCTTGGAAATCTGGAAAAACCGGACACAGCAATCAGTGACTATTATAGTTCCTTTCATATTCAACATTCACTAACTCAGACAAGCTTGACAAGTACGTATTTCATCAGTAGCTATGATTATAGGTTTCATATATATCACAGGGATGCATACTGTACATACCTCTTGTGCTAGTTCATGTGCATTGGAGATGAGAGGATATGGAGGGCTGGCTTTGTTCATGTGCACTGTAACAGCATTGTGGATCTTAAATGCATTCTGAAAATCGTTATTTTGAACAAGCTGTACAATGAGCGAGATATCTTCTTGGCTCTGAGGGTCTACCAAAATGTGCTGGATATGCTTAAGAGATGTTAACAGTTCTTCCACTTCTAGGTAAGAAATAACAAAATACAAACAAGGTATGAGTTAACAAGATTAATAATTAAGCAATGTTTATATTAAGATTTATACCAAATTTTTTTCATTGTTCAGTTTTTAAATCAGTATTGATGCATGCAAGTTTATTAGTTACCCATTATTACCTCTAATGTCTTGTAGCAGAATGTAACAACCAAAAAAGCAGAAAAAAACCAACCAAAAAAATCCCATAACTGCAGTTCATGTATAGTTAAATGTGAAAGAGGGATAAAGTGCAATATGAAAATAACCACTTTGATAAGCTAATCTTGATGCATAGAATATTCACTGATACTTTGATCCACCTTTCCGTGTGCATCTGCCACATATGGCAGATATATATATCTCTCAATTAAATATTGCTTACTTGGAGAATGAGTGTTTGATAAGTAAACTACATTCAATTTATAAACACAAAATTATGCTCAGTCCTAGCACACTAAAATAAAAAGGATGAAAAAATATGATCTATGAACATCTATAAGTTTCAGAAGTTATCTACACCAGAAGGAAGTCCACATCTTCTATCTAGACTATGAGATCTGCTTGGGCAATAAAATATTTTAACATATTTTAATATATCACATTTTAATAACCAGTTTCTACATGTTTGCAGAATGCTACATATGTACTACATTCTTGAGTTTCAAGACCTGATCTGACGCTTTACAGGTGCTTTACAAAGACTTTTGTATTTTTTTAAAGCAATCCAGATTTCTGCAAAGTATTGTCACTTCCCAATATTAAGTATTCGAGAAACTACCTAACATTAGGAGTACGAATTACACCCAGGTGAAAAATCCTCAAGCAGACCAAAAAAACAGTGGATGTTTTGAGCCTGAAATAAGGTCCATGTTTTCACACATTATCTGAAAACAATCTGTTCAGCTGCAAGAGGCTGGTCAGTTGACTTACATTCTAATAAATGCAAGTAAGCTGGAATATTTGAATCCTGGTATTTTAAAAAAATGAACAACAAAGAAAATCAAATTCTAAAACACTCAGTTGATACTGAGGTCAATGTCCCTCACTGATGACAAAATATCAACTTTGAGAACGATTTAGCTTTTAGCAACTTTCACTTATTCATTATGAACTAATAACATTAGGAACCCTATGAAGACATCAGCTAAGTTGCTTTTTACATGAACAAATGATCATAGATACTGTTAACTAACGTGAATACTTCCATCAAGAAGTGTCCCTTATGTAATTTTAACCTCAAATTCATCAGAACACAAGCCTAGACTCAAAATTGTTGAGAACAAGATGAAATAGGCACATGAAAACCATAAAACCGAGTAAAATATGCATTTCAAACAAGTTTAATGGTTTTAATTTTGTATAAACCATCTGTTGCCAATTCTGAATTTGCAAGTTAGTCTTCTGTATTATAAAAGGAAACAAACAAGCCAGAGCTACTACTCTTTACTGTCTGCAGGACAACAACAAAGTAATAAAAACCCCTCCAAAACCATTTCATACATGCTAAAATCATCCTACCCCGCAAAGGCCAAGGGCTTCTTGCTGTAACCACCAAGGAAACAAAGGGCAGTAGGTGCACAGAAAGCCTGGATACCGGCTGTGCAGGATCTTCCACCGGTGAAATTCAGCACAGCTCACAACACTCATTAAGGCAGCCAATGTCTCCCTAGGAAACTGTATATTCAATATACTACCTATCACACCGGCAGAAGTGCTATTTGGGGAGAAGGATAAAGAACATTCTACAAGTGAGAATATTTGCTAAATAAGATGATGTCAGCTGGCAAAACTCTCATCTAGTGGAATATGCAAAGAACTAAAGTACCTCTGCAACCCATTCTCTCAAGTCTGAGGAAGTGCACTATTTTCAAGCATTAAGAAACAACACGTGTGTAAAACAGATGTTATTGTATAGCTCCTGTTGATACCTACTTAATTGAAAAACATACCAACTCAAAGTTCTGCTATTTGTTACTGTTGTTGGATTCAAAAAGCAGTGAGGTGTTAGAAGACCTTGATTTTTTTATAACTCTTCCTATGCATTAATTATCTTATTTCATTATTTGTGAATTATCTCTCCTCCCTTATTATACCTGAAAATTCACATACATACATACATACACAGCTCTTTCTAATATATAAGTTCATAAAGAAAGAGTCATATTACTCTGTATCTATAACAAAGACATCCTGCTCCTAGGTGCCTTTATATATTCTCTTTTCAGCATTTTGCTTGTTCCTTCTGTGTTACCCTTCCTTACAAACTATCCCAGTACTCCCCTCCCTGTATAATTCCCTTCTACAGTGAGGCCTCATCTGCTGAATGCAATAGCCTCATACCAAGTGATATCCCCACCTACCACAAAACAGCAAACAAATATCCCCCTCATCACAATTATAAAAGAGAAACGATGCTTGAAAGGAGTGAAATTAAATATTCCTCAAAAGATAGCTATCAATTTCCGAGTCACTTGTGTAATAAAAACCCATACACACAAACCCACATAGAAATCTGGCTTTATGCATACCTAATTCTCTCTAGGTTCCTGCTTCTAAATTCTAGATCACGGTTTAGATTTTGGTGCAGGGTTTGATTTTCTATTTTTTTTTGTTGATTTTCATATTTTTAAAATAACAATAATTAAAAAAAAAAGCCAGGTAACTAAAGACTATCTCTAGATCTTTTCTATTAAAAAGTTGTCTTGAGGAAAAAAGGTTCAGTAAAAGACTAACATCTGCATTTACTCACAGAAAAGTCAAGGTTCTTTTGCAGAACAAGTCCTTTTTTTAATCGCAGATCAATGAGCAATCAAATAGTGATTTTTGTCAAGTCTTCTTTTACAAGAAGTGTTGCAGCCTTTTTTCCATTACTCTATGAAATGGCTGGAATGTGACTGAGCACTGTGCAATATACACATTAATCAAAACACTGCCAGAGCAAAAGTATGCAATGTAGGGGAGGACCCACAGTCACAGCTTAACATGTTTAATGAGTAAGCATGTTTAACACGATTAGAAAATGAAGAAAAGAGATGATGTTTATCACCTTAAACAAAAAGTTAAGAATGGCAAGCTTAAGAAGACAGGCTTTATTGTATGTCAGCACCAATATCTTCATTCCCAAGCTTTTTTATAGATCTCTGGATACTCCATGTGCTGGTGCTAGCCCTTCAATGCTCCAAATATACAACGAATCACAGGGCTAAGAAAAGTAGTTTTGTATAAAATAGTATTTCTGAAAACATATTTATAGATAAGTTTTACCCAAGGTATAAAAGCAAAAAATAGACACTTTTCTCCTAAAAAAAAATTCACTTTAGCCAGAAAGGACTTATTTCCATGAAATGTTAGTTACTCAATGAATTAAATTACCTGAATGAACTGCAGCAAACAAAAAAAGTCTGCATTTTATAGAAGCATACTGCTGCAAAAAGCCAGTTAAATACTTGAATACTTAAATACCATGTTCTCGGTGCAGAGAATGTTATTTTCACTGAGACAGCTGTCTAAATTATATGCTGTTTTGATAACAAACATGCCCTTTAAAATTCTTCTGATTAAGTGTCCTGTTTTATTTTTATAAATAAAACCCGATTTCTTTAATCTAGTCTGCATTTTTTTAATGAAGAAAACGTTAAAGACTTGGCAAAGATCTGCTAAATTAGACATTGGCACTTACAAAATGTTTTCAAAACTACAAATACAGACACACAGGTCAATATTCTTACTTAAATGACCTATCTTCAGAAGAAGCATTATGGATTAACACACACACAAGCAAAATTAAGATCAGTATTTTAAAAAACACCGCACAAGGGTAGTTTAACATCTCTATACCTGACTAGCACCTGTCCAAGCTTATTTCAGGTTTTCCTAACTAAGCTCAGAGATTTGTCAAAGTGTCTAAGCACTCTATCCTGGCCAGCCAAAGTGGAAAGAAGGTAAGAGCAGGAAGAGTGTAGATCAGAAATTCAGTATAAGCAAAGAGACAAATGGTAAAAAAATTCTCATACTAGCAGCTATTTTTTTTAATAAAGCCATAGGCTAGCAAGTTTCTTGAAGACCAAAAAGTTGTACATATAAATGTAAAAAAATCTGATCTCTCTAATTCAGGTTTTGAATAAAAAAGCAAAAGTATTAACAATAATGGACTCAAATCCTCTCCATGAATCCATATTATTCTGTAAGTCTATGCGTGTATATTAATATATATTCAAAAGGCAATATCCCTAGCCCTGATATAATCAGAAACAGACACTTTTCAGAATTAAAGAAAGCATTCTTCTTTTGAAATGTAGCATTAGTGTCAGATTAATCCAGAAACTGGACGTGCTTAAGAGTAGAGGAAATTTTGGGAAGATTTCAAGCTACTACAGGAGCACTTTGCTAAATTTACAATTTAACTCCGTTTTTGATAGCACTAATGACTGAACAGAGATTCTTTAGGGACTATATAGGTTAAAAGATTACAGTATTTAATTTAGAACTACTTTTTCCTATGTTCGCAACAACTCAACGTCACAGCTGGGTATAATCAAAAGTGCCACTCAATCACAGAATCACAGGGTGGGTCATGTGGTCCAACCTCCCGGCTCAAACAGGGTCATCCCAGAGCACATTGCACAGGATTGGATCCAGAGGGTTCTTGAATGCCTCCAGTGAGGGAGACTCCACAGCCTCTCTGGGCAATCTGTTCCAGGGTGCAGACACCCACACATAAAGAAGTTCTTCCTCATGCTCAGGTGGAACTTCCTGTGCATCAGTTTCTGCCTGTTGCCTCCTGTCCTACTGCTTGGCACCACCAAGAAGAGCCTGGATCTATCCCCTTGGCACCCTCCCTTCAGATACTTATAGACATTGATAAGGTCCTTTCTTAGTCATCTCTTCTCAAGGCTGAACAGACCCAGCACCCTCAGCCTTTCCTCGCAAGAGATGCTCTAATCAGCTTTGTCACCCTCCACTGGACCTGTTCCTGGAGCTCCATGGTGTCTCGTGTACTGAGGAGCCCAGGACTGGACACAGCACTTCAGGTGAGGCCTCACCAGGGCTGAGCAGAGGATCAGGATCACCGCCCTCCACCTGCTGGCCATGCTCTTCCTGATGCATCCCAGGATACCACTGGCCTTCTTGGCCACGAGGACACACTGCTGGATCATAGAGTGCTAAACTATACATCTCTTCTTGGTTCTTAAGTCTACCCAAT
Organism: Campylorhamphus procurvoides; assembly: GCA_013396655.1. Classification (NCBI taxonomy): domain Eukaryota; kingdom Metazoa; phylum Chordata; class Aves; order Passeriformes; family Dendrocolaptidae; genus Campylorhamphus; species Campylorhamphus procurvoides. The sequence continues at coordinate 689,638 of WBMV01005836.1, read as the reverse complement.
CCAACAACAACAAGACCCAGACTTTGATTACAAAAGTGGAGCTTGTTTTCATGGACAAAATCACCTAGTCATTCTCCTTCAAGATGCATCTTATAACATACATTGCTATTTTCTAATTTATCTCTTTTCACATACACACCTCTATATTCTTCTTGTCTCCAGTTTTTGGTGTTTCTCTTCTTACATCAAGTATCCACAGAATCCTAGCTTCCATTCCCATCAATTTCCTCTCTTCTATTCTTGCTGAGCCAAAACTAGTTTCCTCCTTCCAGCTCTTCACACTTTCTCTGACAGTCCTCGAGCTTCCCCCACGGCCTACACAATTTTTAACTCCTCACTGAAAGATTTTAAAACCTGCCTTTCATCATTGTAGTTATTTCTTTACCATTATCTCTCCTGCTCAAACAGCTTCAGTATACTCCAGCTCCTTACTGGTTCTCAAGCATATCAGACCCATACACATTACTCCTTTCTGATCCCTACCAGCTTCCATGGCTAGCTGTTTCGGCCACTGGTTTTCACCCAGCCCTCCCTCCAAGTTCTCAACATCTCAGGCAGGAGACCTAGCCCCAGCTTTCTAATTCCAAGCTACTCTTTCCTCCCTTCTGCAGTTCCAGTTTCCAATTCCTCTAGTACTAAGTCATCAGAGCTTTTGGCTACTGCGGCTAAGCAAATCCCAAATGAAGTCACTTCTACTATATGATGTCCATCTTTGCATCTTCTGCTTTGTGCCCACTCTAAGAAGAGAATTTCACAATCAAATACCTAACACTTCATAAAGTTAAGGACAGAATCTGCTTCTTATAAAGAGATGCCTCAGACAGAAGCTGACAGACCATTCACTAAAACGAGGCAGACCTGCCTTGTCTGTAACTGACCATGCTTTCCTCAGGAGGTTGAACAGGATGACTTCCTGATGACCCTTTCAAGCTAAATTTTCCTAAAGACGGATTTGTACAATAAGGATTACCAGAGGTTATGGAGCTGAGACACGTCTTTAGCAAGAAATGTTGCTTGGGCACACATATAGATGAAGTAAAAAAATAACAAATTGGCAATTTCATAGCTATTTTTCACTCTGTGTTCTTAAATACCAGCCAACAGGAAAAAAATAGCGCAAATCTTTAATGCTGCCCAAAAAAAGAGCTGCCTTTTTAAAGCAGTCTGGATCTCCAAACCGGTATAGATCTGGAAATCTGAACTGCACTCCTACGAACTCCAAATGCCTCTTTTTCACTCCAGAGACACAACACGTTTTATTTCAAAAGATACTTATGTTTGAGGAAGAAAGGTTAGAAACTTTTTCCACACAAGCACAGTTAAAACAATGACAGCTATGAAATCAAAAGTTTCAGCATCTACTTCTTTAAAAATTATTGACATTACATTTTCACCAATGTCTAAGGACCAAGGTAAGCAGATTTTCATTATCAACTTTAAGAGAGGTACTGCTGTGACATTTATATTAAATGACAATTGACAATGCAAGACAGAGTGATAAAAAAACACCAGCATATTCCTCTTTAAAATATCAAAAACTTTCATTTTTATTTTAAAAGACAGTCTCTGTTTATTCATTGCTTATTCTGGTCTATGGTTCATCAAACATCATAAAACTGGATATTTCTTGCATAGTTTTCCCCAGCCTTAAGAGGATAAAGACATCAACTAAATTCATTAGTTATCTACAGGATATTTACTTTTGAAAAGCCATTTCCTGAGGCACCTGATGTTTGACTAAATAAAAAACCCCAAACCACCACAAATCCAAAGGACCAGACTTTAAATCTGTATAGGAAAAATTAGCTGAGTTAGGTTTTCAGTGGCCTAAAAGAACATCAATATCAACTGAATATTTACTCCATTAGCCCACTCACTGCATTTTACCTACCTAGTGTCTTCACAGTGTAATGAGGACTCTCCAAAACAATTCCTTCTTCTGTGTCAAATATTGGATTATCTATCCCAGTTTTAGGTGGAATTTGTGCTAGTTTCTTTAGCCTCATGGAAGCAGTAAGGTCCAGTTCTTGCTTCTTTCCCTCTTCTTCTCGTCTGCGCCTTATGTCCTCCTGTTGCTGACGGATTCGCTCAAGTTGAGCACTCCGCCGCATGGGCATCATCCTGGAGCCCAAATCCCCAGGGCAATCAACAGCCATCTCTCTGTGCTTCTGAGGGTCCTCAGGAGATGCAAGATCCACATTTTTTGCCTCATTGTCAGAATCTTCTGTGATATGTCCATTCATGTGAGAAGTTGTCATGATTATTTGGAATTATGCTTGTGTTCTTCAAACAGAAATGCTGCTGTTTGGCCAGTTTTCGTTATAATGTTGTGTGAAATCCATTATAAATTCAGAAATATTTCCTTTGCATCACAAGATACTTGAGAAAAATCCAGGAGGAAAATCTAATGAAAGATATTCAAAAAAAGTTAATGAGTAACTACATTAATAAGAAAACACCTAAGGTCCCCAGGCATCAGGACAATGGAACTTTTCGTTCACATTTATATAGTGCTTCTTCCCCTACTAAGAACTACATAATCCTCAAATCTTTTTCATGCATTTTAGTAAACTTCATGTACCAGCATAGAAAAGGAGCACTGCTCAAACTAATACTAAGGTCTCTGACATTCCCCAGTGAAAGCAGTGGCGATTCTGCACTGAACACAATTGCATTATCAGCAATATCAGTTTTCTTGAGTTCCCACCCAGTTTGAATTTTTTCTTTCATTCTTAAAAATTCTAACACAAACCATGCTTACAATCCTACAAACACAAAATATTCAAAACTTGTATGAACAACCTATTCATAAGACATTTAGGATGTTAAAACATAAGTAAAGATATTTGCATTTATTGTTCATATATTGAGGCATTTTTATGTAAACATTGCTTCTCAGGTTCAGAGAAGACAGGTCTGGCATACAGCTCTTCCAAAAGATACTATCTAAAGCAGTGTAGAGCTGCACTCACACATTTCCAAGTCAAGTCCTAGCATAAGGGTTGGACAGTTCTGGTCAGCAGCTACTCTTAATACTTCCTATAGGTATGCATTAAAGCAGGAAGGATTAAATACAAAGGTAAAAATCCTTGTGTAGGTGTACAGACATACAGATTTGGCAGGGAATAATAATCCATTTCTACAGTCAAGTAGTAACATTCCACTATACTCCATCCACTTAATCCAGTTTCTTATTCCTGATGATTCAGACTAAGAGCTTAAGTGTCCTGATAAATATAACCACTCAGCTCTTGAATACACATAAGTGTTTTATGCCACATCGCTGTTCTGTATCACAAAGGCAATGATACGTTATCCTCAATCTATCTAATTGAAACATCATGAAATTAATGAATAGTTGTGTACTGGATTAGCAATATACTTAATTTTTCAAGTTCCTTTTGTTTTTTTTAATTTACTGAAAGGAAATACTAAAAAATATCTCAAAGTTTTATTATACACTGGATACATCGGAAGCATCAAGCCACCAAGCCCCCTAAAACAACCACCAGCTTTCTTAAATCAAATGTTGGTGTTTAGAGAAGGAAGAGAAAGATGCTTATGTTGTAATTAAGCTCAAAATTAAATATCTGCAGTAGTGTTTTGGAGGAGCAGCAATAGAAACTCCTACACAAGTTTCTGCCAGCTTGCAATTCTAAATAAGTACCCCTTCTCATTTTCCTAAGGAGTACTACACAGCTACATATGGCAACAATGAAACAATTTCCTGTACTCGGTTCCTGATCAGCCACTACTCAAACAATTATTACTAAAATCATCAAAGAAGAAAATTAAAACATTTCTGTGGTAGTAAAGATTCTTTTTGGCCCCTACAAGACACTTAATTGCACTGTACTGATATGTTCAACATTCAGTGCCCAACACTCCCACATTCAGAAAAAAGCCACACACAACAGAGAAGCCAATCAAAAGCTGCACCGTACTGGGGCCAGCACTGCATGCACTTCACAATTATTTGATGCCTGTAAAGCTTTCAGATAGCATCCAATATAAAAAAAAAACCAAACAGCTTTTCGAAGAACAAAGTTAGCATTCAGACAGGGTTATATGAAGCACCACGTTAAAAAAATGGTTTCTGAAATTCAGAGAAAGGCAGGTAATTTAGCAAAATGATCCTCGAAAAGCCACTTTTCTCCTTCTGAAAAGGCAACTGCGCTGTACAGAAATACCAATTCCCAAAAAGGAAGTCTCATTAAGTACAATAAAATTGCAAAGAACACTAATTCATCTGTGGGTGGAAGATTAATTCAAATTCTTTTTCATGCACGTTGTATTGGTCGTAGCTTGTCTGAAGACTGAGCCTTTTCAAAGTTACACTCACTTCTTTTCAACTCTGACAAGCTGAACAAAAACTCACATTCCTCAGTCTATATGGTACAACCAACAGCTGTTGAAACAATTTGAGGGAATGAATAACATCCATTTAATCAGCACTAAAGAAGTCAAACCCAATATCTGAGGATATGCAAGAAGTAAAACGCGACTTTACACTCAATCATGTGTAAGCTAAACAATGTCACACTCACGAAAGAATCTTAATCAGAAAGAATCGTCAGAAAATTCAGCTGATGGCAAATATTTAATAACCCATCAAAAATATTTACAGTAAGATTAGCTACATCTCCTCCACCACATTTCAACGTACCAGCTAAAAAAGGGCACACCAAAACTTCATATATTTGTATGTAGAATGAGAAGATTTTAAGTCTCTTTAGTTTAATAATAAGCACTGAAGACCAGAGAAACAGAAATATAGTCTGAAGTAAATATTAAAAGGCAACCTTAGTAACATTGCTTACATTTTCAGTAGAAGCTGCATGCAAGACACAAAGGGTATATAAATTCTTGGAACAGGGTAACAAAGACATTTAAGCAGCCCGTGATAATAGCTGCTTACGTTCAATATTTAAAATCTGAGTCAACCAGACCTCCTAAATATAACTAGTTGGTAATCCATACAGAATAGGCATGTTGCAAATCTGGAATGCTGAACAACTTCCTTTCATCAAAGAACTTCTGATCATGGGTGTCCCCTTTCAAGCCTAAGCCCGCTCTTCCTTCTGCTGTCTCAGGTCTGTGTCAGACATTATAAATCCTCATCTCCAACAGTTTGGGAAAAATGCTACTGCCCAATTGCAAGAAATGAAATAAGCACATGAGGAAAAAAATTCAGATCAGCCCAAAGTCCCTCTCCACAATAGTCCTTAGGATATAAAATGTAAAATATGACAATGATGAAGTGTTAATTTCGTCCTCAAATTAAGGTGTGGCATAACTGAAACTAAAAATAAGATTCAGCTTAAGGCAGGTACCAGGAAAAGAAAATTTTATTCTGAACAATAAGCATGGCATCAAAAGTCTTATGATGAATAATTTCATTGTAAGACTGTTCTCATAGCTTTTCTTTCTCAAAGTTTCTTTTGCAATTTTAAAAATTCGACAATAGCAACAGTAAGGAAGGGTAGCTATACCAGGTCTGTTCTCTGCAAGTTGTGGATCAACCAATAAAACAGATTTTCAGCCAAAGAGAAACTCAGTTTACTAAATTAATACTTAGAACTAGGAAGGAAAATTTACAGACATACTCACTGACTTCTACTACTTTGTATGTACAATCTATACAACAACATTTGTAATCAAGATAATTCTTTCCACTATAGAACTTGGTAGTAACAGTTTTCTATACCTTTTAGATATGTACAAGTCTCTGTTACACAGTTAGGTTGCTCAGAGTTTAATAGGGTTAAATTGCGGCTTTGACCATCTTCCTTTGAACTGCTGATATTTAATCACAGAATCTTCATGTTTCCACAGGCCATGTAGAGCTTTCCAAATAAAGCAGATTTACGACTCTGCCTGTTCAACTTCATATCACAAGTCTTACCAACACAGTCCTCGAAAGCGTATGTGAAAGTCTCTTCTTCACAGATCACTTTTATTTTCAGACTACAGAGGAAAGTTTCTATAAACTGATGTCAGAACAGATGTGGAGAAAGAGCACTTTGGTTACTCTGATCACCACCAGGCATCATACAAGACTCTTAACTGTGAAGTAGTTAGGAAAGGCAATCAAACCATATTTCTGGTGCAAGTTCAAACCAACAAACTTAAAGAAAAAAATCATAATTACTGTCTAGATAAATATACCTGCTGTTCTCAAAAATACTGTATTTTACACAGCACCAATCATTCTTCATGCTGACCACTAACAATGTCAGGCTTCTATTATCTTTTTAAACACCCTGAATACACAAAACAAAGCAGACACCCCAAAAGCTGTGTCAAAGAACAAACACACGTAAATGTGATCACCTTGGTGTGCAAGGTGGATGCTGGTATAGAATACATACAGACAGGGACAGCAAGAGAAGTGCTCTAAGGTGGTTTAGGTTTTGACTTGCTTCCTGGGGACTGTGGCTGGTGTGCCTAGCAATCCTAATTGTTTTAACAATTCAATTCTGTACAGTAAAATTAAATTTGTCTTGCTTCAGCAACTTCCAAAGAGCAAAAATGATGTTTTCTGGAGACTGAGGCTTTGTGTTACATTTCGATAGTGTTTAAAATTCTTTCAGTGCCAGAAGTATGATTAGACCTGATAGTTCCCTTTTTAAAATTCATTAAAGCTACAAATTCTGAATGACTGCAAAGAAGTTCAGTGCTTACCTCCAACTGAATTTCATTAGGTTTGGCACAGATGAGAGGATAAAAGCCCAACCTACAACTGTAATTATAATATAAACACAAGAAATATATATTTAACATCAGCACAGTGGAAAAGATTTATCATCAGCTTAAAGCCATATACTACAATAGACATGGTATATTAAAACACTAATTAAAAACAACTGGAATTCTAGGCTGCTGAAGTGAATTAGATGTTAGATTAAAATCACATAAAAGATGTTTCCTGATATCTGAACTACTAATAAAATATAGCATAAAATTATGCTACAGATCTCTGCCACGTATTACTAATGCCTCACATAATGTTGCGTCTTCTGGTATTTTTATTCAGTACTTCAGATTTCTAAGGAAGCAAACCCCAAGTCATAAAAATCACAAAATAAAAAAGTAAAACACTTCTGCAAATGGAAGTTCAGTATAGGAAAAAAAAATAATTCCCAGCTTTCCTTGCTTAATTTCCCATGCACCATTTTTTCTTTAATGGTGAATTCTTTCAAGAGAATCTGCAAAATTAAGAGACTTGGAAGCCAATTACATAAAGAAAAACACAACACAAACCATGCTGCCCAGCATAAAATTAACCACTACTTGATGAAAGCTGAAGATTGGATTTTACGATAGAAAATACTTCACAGACATTTCCTGTGGACCTTAATAGTACCTGAAATAACTGGAGTAGCCTGATGCTTTTCCAAAAATAAGTAAAAGTTACAAAACCTATGGCAACTTGACACTTTTTCCCTTCAATTAAAAAAATTCTATAATAGAAAAAACAATTATCTTTACACTAGCTTTGCAACACAATCAAGAATGTGACTTCTAGTACAGGGTTTTTTTCAGTCTACTGTTATTATTTAGACTATTATTTCCTGTAATTAGATGTTCTAGCACAGACTTGGCATTGGAAGAAACCTCTTCCTTTAATATCCAGCTGTCTCTTAGTTCTAATAATTTCAGAAGAGAGTTCATTATAACACCTGTCAAGCACAGTAACTAAGTACATGTGGATTTCAAAGGGCTTTCAGACATGCCAAGAGATGTTAACATTCCATGCTTACTTAAATGTGCAAGATATGTGGATCAAATGCAAAAAGGGCTAACCTCTCAAAACAAACGTAATTTTCAGTGTTAGCACTTTCTAAATTACATTTCTAGAAGATAAAGAACAATGTTAACTTGCAACATTTAAGAACAGAGAAACTGATGAAACTGAAAATTCAGATTTTAAGGTTAAATTCCAATTTCATAAATTATATCAACAAATTGCTCAACATGCAAACCTGGGAAGTTATAAGCATATTTTTGTATTACATTTAACGACTGCAGCCTCTTCAGACATTTAACTTTATTAAGCTTGTTTATCTGTTAATGTAGTGGCATCAATCAAAAAATTTACAGCTGGCCAGTCTACAGTATCAACTTCAAAAGACACAGAACTACTCCCTACAAAATAGATGTGCACAAAGTGTTTTCCATGAGAAACATGCATCAATAGGAGAAGTACATCATGTCAATCAACATCCATACCCCTCGGACCTCTCTACAGCAACAGCACCTTTGCAGTAATATATATGCAAGACACCTTTGCAGCCACCATATGAAGAGGGGGGAACAATTAAAGCTGATTTAAATTCTTGCCAATCTCTCTCTGAAAAACAAGTGCTGCATGCTCTATTAGCAGCAGCCTTCTTTGGTTAATATTGCCACAATGAGCTCCTTTAATCAGTTGAAAGTCATAGCACAGATCAAACAGAACCACTCCAAGGGAAGCTTTCTTCAGTCATAACAAATCTGACTTTCTAGTGCATTTATCAATGCTTTTTTTCCCACTTACATGAACAATTAAAATGCTTCTAAAGTCGACTGAGATTAAAAACAATTGCTGAAAATGCTAAGAATAAACATCTCATATGTCACAATTCCCTTTGTTTTAAATATACACAACCACTTACACACCATCATTAATTTCTGCTTTTTAGATCAGATGAAAAATAGACAGGAAGGGGGACAAAGTTTCAGCTGGGGTGAGAGCGAATGACAAAAGAAACAAACTTGAGCAGGCTTCAAGGAGCTTATTGCTAAAAATCACAGCTAGGCAGGAAAACTTAAAAGACTCTTGCCAAGGTCATTTAAGCATATTTTACAATTCAGTAATATAATATTTAGGTACTATTCATGTTTTGCCAACTGTTTACTCAATAAAGCCCTGACATAGTTGAACTTACGTGCTGACAAGCCCTAAACTGTGGTGAGGAGCACAGCAGAGGGCAGTCTCTGAAGCAATTAATGAAAAACCGAGGGAAAAAAGAACAAAGCTGTTTCAAAAAGGAGCTCACAGAAACATCCAATACTGCAGCTCATTAAATGGTCTGACACCCACATCCCCCCAAAAGAGCACAAAGATATACCACCCTAGCATCCCACCAGGCTTAGATTAATAGGCTACAACTATGCATACATTTGAATACCCATATCTAATCAAGTCTTTAGCAACAACAATCCCTTCTACAAGAAACATTTATTTTACACACAGATATGAGTGGACAACATGGATGTCTACAGGCTGCAATGAAAAGATGGTAGAACAGTGAAAGAAAAAAGGAATTACCTTAATTTAGCAGTTACTTTAAATGTCTAGAAATCTTCAAGCATAACAAATGAAGAGTAAAGAAATTCCTAGAATTCCAGAGATTGTTAACAGATCTCACAGAAACCAGAAGCATGATAACAAGACAGTTATTTCTTATCACCTATTCCCAGTTAAGACTTCAGCTTTCTTTGTCTTAAAAGTAAATATGCCTGTCCTCACTTTAAACAGCAGTTATATTCTCCGTGAAATTAAAAATACTGCTGCTATTTTAGTTCTCTAATAAGATTCCTCTATGCTCTTCAAATTGTATTCTTGTTCACTCAGGCTCTTGCACCCTGGTCTCATTTTAGTCTCCATATTTTTTAGCATGTTATTTTTAATGCCAATGCCTGCCACTCACTCACTATGCAAAACATAGTATTAATAGTAAACATTCATGGGTACTAGTATGTATATGACACTCACTTCAAATAGGTGACTGAAGCAAAACTAAACTAAGCCCAGGCTGAAAATATAATGCTCCAGAATTTACATCTCATCTAGCATTTAATTTCATACAAAATGGCATTAGTTTAGTCCTCCACAGCAAGTTATCCTTAAGCCATACTTACAATATTCTAGAGAAAGATAAATTTCTTCCTTACCTATGTTTTAAGATTCCAATACCTGCTGAATTCAATAAACACACTTAGAAACATCTAAATAAAATGGGAATACAGCTATTCCTCTAAAGCTTTCATTCAAAAGCACCAAAATGTTAGCTATCTAATTGAAGAGTCTTCAGAGAGTATGTAGGGATCAAGACTGTCTTCTAATGTTATGACTGAGCTGTAGGCTTTGCAAGTTCAAAAATGCAAGGTCTCACAACATTATGTAACAAAGATCCACGTGCTAGTTTCTTTCATGTGGCCGTCCTCCTCAGGCTCCTTTCAACTCCATTTTGCAATATTAACAATGTGTGTTGGCAATGATTTTTAACGTGTTTTTTTTTTTAATTATCCCTAATGATTTAACCTGATTAGCCCTGCCACTATATTATTCATAGGTATGTGGGAGGGGAGGGGACAGCGATCTTCTGACTTTTTTTTTTTTTTCCTGACTATGAAAGTAAGTTGAGACTACTACAGACAGACATTTTGAAAAACAGAACATAAACCACAAACCTATACAATTGATGATCTCTGCACTTCACAGAACTCACAGTAACTTACATACCACAAACTCAGAACTACCATACTCCATTTGAGCTCTTCTCTAGTTATTTATAGGGAAGAAAATCCCAAACTACAAACTATTTTAGCTGCTCAGGTCTGTGATGCCACAAGCTTTTAATTTCTAAACTCATCTGAGATTGTGGTGACTGTTCCATTGAGCAAATCCCAAAAAAACTGCTGCATAAATTTAAAAATTTTTCTTCTGAAGTATTTTCTCTTTATCGGCATAATTCCCTAAGGTTTTCTCTTTCTAATTAACATAATCTGTAGTTGATTTTTCTGAAGGACACTGTAAGGAAGGCATGCCAGTCATGCATGTCGATTTTTTTCTCTGATATCCACTTCAATATTACTACTATAATGAGATGTCCTGTTAGACAAAGATGACAGAAGCCCTTGCTATTACAGAAGAAAAAGCCATCCTCAGTCAGTATAAGTTGAATGGATAACTGTGGTGAATATATCCCCCAAAGAACCAACTGGTGACAGTCGAAGTTTGCAGAGAAGGATTATGCTTAACTGAATCTGTGCCCAGGAAATCTGCTGGGACGCGTCTCACTGCTGAGAAGACAAGTAGCAAAGTCAGAACACAAAACTGTGCAGACTGAAACAACTGTTCATAATTTGCAGTGCTGTGCTTTCTTTACACTGTGTCAATCACATTACTTAATATTTGCAAACACATTTCAGTGATTTCTTCAGGGAACTCACATAATTCATGTTTGTGCACAGCTAACTCCCTGATTGCTAGAGTAGAACAAAGCTGACTAGGCTTTCAAGGGTGCCCTACTTTTGCATCCTTCCAAACAATTCATAGTTCATGAATTTATGACAAGAACCAACAAAAAAGACTGTCAGTATGATTGCTTGGACTGCTAAGCTGTGCTAGTTTGCTGCTGCCAAAGACTTGCAGTCCCATAACTCTTGCTCTTGACTGCTCCCTTACCCTCTCCACATTTGGGCTGTACAGCCAATACCTTCACTGATAACTCTGAAGTTTGTCAAATCTGTCACTAAGTCATTTTAATTCAACAAGATTGCAGAACATCACAAAATACCTTTGGTTGGTTGGTTTTGGTCAAATTGACAGGCTAAAACAGATCATAATAATGTGAAAGGTGACAAGACTGGCACAAGGGTTAGGAGCAAGTGGTTGAGACCAGGAAGGTAAAGAAGTGAGGACAGAGACAAGGAGAAACTCCTTGCCTCAGCAGCAGAGAAAATTCCAAATGGGACTGCAACTCGTAGAACCATATTTTGTGAGTTCACCCACTTTCCCTTGCCTCTCTCACAAATTTCATAAACAGCTACTGATTCTTTTGATGCTAAAAAACACAAACAAAAATAAAAAGACCGGAAAAAAACCCCAAACACCACAGAAAAGCAACCACACACCTACAACTATTTGCATCTCTTCCTGATGATGTAAACAGGACAGTTAAAAGAAAGTATTGGTTTCTCTTCAAAAGCATACTCTGAAACACTGTGGGTTTAAAGCACCACAAAATTTGCATTTATCTTTGATCATATTTTCCCCCAAATAAAAATGCAAATTAGACATCCAAGTGTTTAACATGGTGAGTTCAACATCTGAACATCTCTGCACATTCATTATTTTAAGATACTCAACTAGTATTGTCAATTTATAGTCTTTGTGTAAATAGTATAAACACGCTAGATGAGAATCCATGACTAAGAGGCAAAAGCTTTTTTTTGGTTAGTTTTTTTCTTTGAAGTGGGCAGTAATAACAGAAAAATCCCAACTTTCTGGGCACTTGCAGCAGAAGGCATAAAACAATACACTTGCTAGCTGAACACTAATGGAAATAAAAGTACCACCTTAGGCATACAATGGAATTCATATATGGATAAGCACTTGGGAATTAAAAAAAATTACAAATCACCCTTCCCAGTATTTATCCCAATGATCTGTTAAACTCATGGGAACAATGCCAACCATGACCAAAGAACTCATGCTGATTCCTTGGTCATATTACAGGGCAAGGCTGCCAAATGAACTTATACCATCCAGTAACTTAAAACACAGACCCCAAGGAAAATCTATAATAAAATATTTTATGTAGACTATTACCAAAATTTCACTATAGGATATGAAAATCAAATACTCTGTAAATAACCTACATTACCAGACTTCATAATAAAAATGGATGAGAAAGCTTCAAAAAGCTATGAAGACATAATATTATAGAGACCTTCTGTACCTTATAAAAACAGTCTCTTTCTTTACTATTAAATCTAAGTGGACTCTTGGCCCTAATCTTAGCAATCTGTTACACAAGTTAAGATAAAATCCTGACAGAAACAAATTCGCTTCTGCAAATTGAATTCAAGAACATAAAACACTGTGGCTGCAGAGCTCTTTCACTACATCAAAGAAAGCATATTCAGTTACTGAAACCTTGTTAAAGCTCATGTTCTTTTTATTAAGAAAACATCAGAAATTTGTGATAAATTCACAGGAACGCAAAACTCCTTTTTATGTGAAGGCAGGCAATTTTTTTTTAGGATGAAGTGGTGCAATAATCCGGTCTAGAAAACCATGTGACCACTTGAGCTGTTGAACTAATATATTAAACATCACTATGCAAGTCAGGGAAAAACACTGCCAAGCTATATGATCTAAGTCCCTCCTCAGAACTCTCAAGTCATGCTAAGGAGCAAAGATTCAACACTTAGCAAAGTGGAATTCCGCTGAAACTTTTCTTTGCCTAAGATCACAGCATGAATCTTTTATTGTAATGAACTTCCAATACATCATTTGAACTTGAGGAAGCATTTCCCCTTAGTTCTTACAGTAATCAAGCTGAAGATGACTCTTCAAATGGTGGCATTATAAACTCTGTTTAAACCCTTTTCTTTCTTTGGCAGTATCTTTAAAGCTGCCTTCTCCTCACCAAATTGTGAGTTGAAAAGCTGAATACTGAAAATTGAAAGCTGAATACTGAAATTTCTTTCTTATCCAAAAAAAATTCTGTCATCTTTAATATTCTATGCCAGTGAAATGGATAAAGACTGAAATGTATGTTAACCAGTACTTTACACTTGCTTGTATTAACAAGTACAGAATAACTCATAAAAAACCCCAAAACCAAATTTTGCTGCATCATTAGAACTTTATAAAGTGTCTGACAACTACAGCTAGTTCCATAAACTCATATTACCTACTACTACCCACTGTAATAAAGAAAATGGTAACAGCAGGAGAAAAAGGAAATCATAATCCAGGAACAGCTAGTCAATCTTCCCAGTTTTATGTAAAAGCTCAAAATTCCCTGATTTGTCCTTGCTTTATCTTTCATGCCTTTTTATTGTCTCACACCAGAAACAAGCTTCTCAACAGAGAAGTAGAAAAGAGATAACTTATTTCAAAGTGACATCCAAATGAGCGTGCATAAAAATAAAGTTGAATCAAAATCTAATGGACGCGAGATAAGGAAGCTTCTCTAGCACAAAGTCTTTCTCCTGGTGCTAATGTCAGAACTCAGCAATTTAGAAAATTTGTAACAGGAAAAGAGGAAGGGAGGTAAGAATACCTTCAACTGATGAAAGCTGGATATCTTTGCATTTCACCACTGAGTAAATTGCATAGGTATTATACAAAAAGCATTTTCTAATTTTACTAAACATTAAGAACACATTCAAAAAAATGTACAGAGCAATACGTGGAAGAACCCATCACACACCCAACCCCTTAAACAAATACCTAAAGATTAAGCTTGTACAAGGTATGTATAACAGTGATGCAAACATATTTATATGCATTATATCAACATAGCTGATAAATCTCTTTAAAGAAAACATCACCACACTTTACTATCCCAATATTTATAATTGGTCATCAGGTACTTCTGAGTCAGAAAGAACTCAGTGTCCCAAATCCTGAAGATGTGGACTGCAAACTGTCTCATTTATAGCCACTTGTTTACTTTCATTCCAGAATTACCATAATACAAACTCCTTTGGAACACAAATTAGAAGTTTGAGCTTCATAAGAACACATTGATGCCATCCAACTGAACACAAACTGCTATTAAATTCAAAACTCTAGAGCCAAATTTCCCTAATTAAGCTTATCTAAGAATGTAAGCAGCATATTTGGCAGTTCTTCTCTGGGTTAAAGAATAAAGCCTTCAGTAAATTAGTCTTTAACAGGTTTTACTATACTAACCCTTTGAATAAAAAGAACTGTAACACTCTGGGCATAAGGTGTTTCTTTCTGAAATTCACATTTGCATAAAAATATGAACTTTTGAATGAAAGTATTACATTCTAACTCCTTCAGCAAAATGAGAATCCAGGGTGCTGCCCTCTCATGCTGAGACTACACAGACAGGTTTTTCTCTAGAGGTGGAGGCAAATCAGTGAGCTAACACCAGTCTTACACACAAGGCTGCATTGGCAGCATTACAGAAAACTATTACAATTATGAAGTTATCCAAAGCAAAACTGATTTAAAACATGCCACAAATACTGGCAATTCACCACCAATAAGAGTCAGGACAGCTTGAAATACTCTTAGTGCTTTTGACCCAAAAGTGGTAGCCTTGCCCTATTGCAAAAGCAGGTGTCAACACTGCAGTTGCTGCTCCAGACCACCACCAGAAGCTGAACACAATATGAATGCTAAAGAAGACCTATCTTGTTCTCCTCTGAGAGAAGCCAGAGAAAAGAATGAAAATGCAGGGGTGGAAAATGGGGAGAAAAAAGGGCAGAGTCTAGAACTAAACGATATACAGAGAAGCTCATTATTTAAGAAACCAGAGTAATTTTTCCTTCAAGCAGAACAGTAATGTCGAAGTACTCTAAATTCCATGCTTACATAGAAAGCAGAATCCAGTGTCAAAGGCTAAGGCTAAGATGACAGAACAGACAGCAAGAACACTAACTGAATATGGGATTCAGGGCCAATGTCAGCATTTCTGTAGGCTGCTTAGGAAGCTGCCACTGTCTTTACACAAAGTGTGCAGATCAAAAAGGTCAGCCAAATGGTAACAGGAAAGAGTGAAAGCTGTGGTCCACTGGAAGAGATAAACTCTGCTTTCTCTCTATGACAGGGGAGTGGAAAGAAAGAAAGAAAGCGTATTTTCTCTGATTCAGGTATGAACCAGAAATGCAATGAAAAGCAAAGTGAAAAGGTTATAACCACCCAGTCTAGTGCATCTACTGTGTGAGCAATTGAAAAAAGCCACACATTTTGAAGACAAAACTCCAAATACCACTCTGAAGCACCAGAGCAGCAACAAGAGCACAACACTCTTACCCTTCACTGCACTCACCTCAAGAAACAGTCAGGTTTACTCAGCCCCCAACCATAGCATCTGACAGGTAATCTAGTTGCTACCTATCTGTGCATTTGTCATTGCTAAGTTTGAAAATACTTGATTCTTCTCTTGTCTAGCAATTTGAGGAGCCTTGACCAGCTGAAACGGAAGACTAGTTTTCCTAAACATACTTTTTCAAGGTTTCCTAGCAGCAAATTCTCACAATGCACTGAAGCAGCACAGTGGAAAACTCCAGGGTGCAGAAACACACACCACTGATGCCTCAACAGCATGTACAGCCACCTTTCAGAAAAATCTTGAGTTACAGTCTCTACTTCTTTACAATTGATTCTGCAAGATGGAGACATCCTTTACGTTATTCCAAAACCCCCTTCCCCACTTCTCTTTACACTGGCTTTGGCATCACTAGAGCTCTCCATGAGGCATCTTACTGGAATAAAGTGTTGGAAAACAAACCCAAGAGAAAGATACCTCCCATTCTCGGTAGCAAAATGCTCTGAGATCGAGAGATCATCTACACATAAAACAGAGGTCTCTCCATCACCAAAATTATTGCAATTTTTCCATGACACAGCTTTTTAAAAGCTAAACTTCTATAAACTCTTATTGGGTATAGAGTAGACTGTTTATACCCCAAAAAATCACACCAAAGCTGCACACAAAAAATTGTATATGTATGAGTGTTTAAGGGATAGAACAAATAAAATACAAAACCATTCCCGAACTGTGCTGCGTGATCAGCAACAAATGATTCAGGAATAAAAGAAGTACCCCACGGTAGCAGACAGAAATTAAGAGACACGATTACCCTGCATGTCACATAAAAATCAAGATGCCAGCGAATGCTCTATGCTTTCTCCATTTTAGAACAACTCTACAAACATGGATTTAAGAGCAGGATTAGGATGCTTGGGTGCAACATACAAATGGGATTTTCTGGTCTCTGGCAAAAATAAAAATCATAGAATCTATTAGAATGCAATCCAATAATGTTATGCAATACAAACAGGACCACTATTTATGCAGTGTTTTCTTGATGTCTACCTGAATTGTTGCAGACTATTTTAAATTACTTGCTGTCAGTGGCATTTTGTTAAATGTATTCTGTCACATTATGAGCAAAATACTTGATTTTTTCTTCTAAACCAGAAACTAGTCTCTATTAAAATAAATCAATCAACATAATTTACAGACGATAGGGAACTTCAGCTTTTTCTTATGTAAGGAAATGATGCACACCTTCATCCAGAATAGATTCTGCTCATTTTCTTAAAAGAACCGGAAGGGTCTAAAGACCAGTAGTGTAAATTAGAAAGACACAACAAGATTTACACATGAAACAAAAGAAATACACAAACAGATGTATGGGTAAGGAACAGCCTACAGAAGTTAAATAATGCATTTTTCATTTAAAAGGTTATATGCCAAAGGTTGAGAGCAAAAAAGTGGTTTGGTTACAATAGTCATTAAGATTTTACTAAGGGCAGTGCATGAAAGGAACCAAATAGCTGTGTGAACTGAAAAAGACATGTACATAGACAAGGATATAATTTCAGTCAACCCATCACATAGCTATAGCAGATAAACAGTATTGTTACGGCAATGTTGCTGGCTCCCTTCATCCCCCATGTCAAGGGGAACGGTGTCAGAAACTCAGACTGTCTCAACCATTATTTTTTTTCATCACAGGATCATGGGAGTATAATCAAGAGGACTGACATGACCACAGATCAATTACAAACAGTTTTCTAGCACAATGTTCAAAGTACCATTCAGCATAATCCTGAAGCAAAATACATTTAAAATCTGCAATAAAAATATTGTAGCCAACATGCCCAGTGAGCAGTAAGAGACTGGGAAACTGCACAGCGGCAAAGCCCGCAGATACAAGTTTAGAGGACTAAAATCAAGTGACACTGGGAACTTCCCGGGTCCAGAAAAACTGGCCGTGACCTAAAAATTAATAAACCATGCCAAATTTATTTTCTGTCTCTGCTATGCTAACTAGGCTCTCCAAGCTCTTGACAACTCATTAGCTCAGGCACCTGCATTTTAATCACAAGTAAAGAGAACAGGGCTCTCCGAAAGCAGATTGCTCCCTCCCTGGCACTCCAGTGCATGCAGCCGTATGGCTCTGCAGGGTGCAGGCCAGGTGACAGGTTACTGACTGGGCACAAACCTTATATTTTTTTTATTCACTAGAACATGCAATTGTTGTTTCTACAGACAACAAACAGACTAATTATGAAGCCACTGAATACAGTCTTTCAGGCAAACTCGGGTAGACTGAAAATATTATTAACAAAGAATTTTAACTGAGACTGGCAATGCCACATATAAGGCCAGTAAAATCGGTGCGGGAATTATTTTCTCATAGTAAGAAAGTTCCAAAGTAACAGTAGATGCTACAGTTTTATATTTCCCAAAAGTACAAAACCAAATCTTTGTGGCTTAGAGTTCCTCATGAGACAGTTGCAGAAATATGAAGCAGTATGTTTTCTAAAAAGCCCAACAGGAACACTGTGAAAAGCACTGTACCTTACTTGAAAGCAGCTCCTATGATGATTGCCCTGATGCCTCATAGACAGGTTTTCACTAACAGCTCTGCATACTACTTTCTTTTTCAGCACGCCTTCTGAGCACTCGTTACACGCACTCTGTGTGATACAAGGGGAAAAAAGCAACGTTCCAAGACTATGCTTTAAAATTTTGCAGAGTCAAAACATAGGTTCTTACTCTAAGGAAGCAATTAATACTGAGAATTTTACAGAGATGGAAAAAAAGACCTCTAAAAAAACCCCTGCAAAACCATATAGTTTTCCCGAACAAGCCACAAACTCTATGGTGACTACCATTTCGTCTGGAACCTGAGCATATAAAACAGTAGGCACTTTTTCAAATCATGTCAGAAGAATACTGGCCCCCTGAACAAGAGCTGCAACACTGTTCACATGGCAGTTACTCACAGGGGCAGGAGCTGATCTCCTCTCTGATCACCAGTGATGGGACCCAAGGCAATAGGACAAAGTTGTGTCAGGGGAGGTTCAGGGTGGGTATCAGAACAAGGTTCTTCATGCAGAGAGTGACTGGGCACTGGAACAGGTTCCCCAGGATGGTCACAGCACCAGCCTGAGTTCAAGAAGCATTTGGACAACACTCAGGTACATGGTGTGATTCTTGGGGCATCCTGTGTAGGGTCAGGAGTTGGACTTCATGGTCCCTGTGGGTCCCTTCCAACTCAGGATATTCTACAATTCTATCCTCAAAACAACCAACTGGGTCACTGGGTTTATTCTTTAGTGCCAAAGCAACATGTTAGTGAGGCAAATCAAAGTGGGTATATCTGATTTTCAGTTGAGTCTTGATGGAATTTCTAAATTTTATCACTACGTTTTATCATCAGCTACTAAGGAAATAGAAACAAATTTTGGGATGTGAATTAGCTCTCATTTATTATTTCTGTTTTGTCACTTCAAACAGTTATCACAATGCAATTTAGGTCAGTTTATAACCTTAAATCCATTTGAAAATTATCAATGTAGCAGCCATTGACGATGGCTAATGACCAAGGAAACACAACACTTACAATAACACACTCAATTTTTCAAATGAAGACTACAATTTTTGCTTCAAAGCTCCAGAAATTTACAATTTTTGAGATCGTATCAGCCATTTTATCTTTATGACATATGTGTTTAGCAAAGACATTCTGCTAATAAAATGATTTTATCCCACTTAAAGCATTTAAGAGCAGTTGTAGTTCTCTGGTCCCCAGAGACTGCAAATCATCTCAGCAACACAGGCAGAGAATTTTCTTCCAGCACTAATAAGGCTGGAATGCCTGCAATAACAAAACCTATTTTTGAAAAGCAGAAATACTAAAGCAAAAATAGGAAAGTTTAGATATGCCACAGTTCGGTAAGTTTTAGGTATCCCACAGACAGTCCACCACTTCCAGGAATTTTGAAACTGGAACCTAAAGCTTCACATGCCTTTTTCCAATTGACCAGTTTGTTGGAAGATACTTGTCTATCTGAGATGTATTTTTTACCTGAAGCAGCTCTCATTTTATATTAGAAAACTATTTACTCTGATTTATCTAGAGAACTTCCATCAGAATCAGCATTCATAACCTTTTTTATTCTTGAATTCTAAACTTATGAAGAGATATAATTTCCATATATTTAGTTATCATTCACAGATTAAAAAAAGCTGAGTTACAGAAAAAAATCGTGTTACAAATTAACTGTTGCAATCAGAATCTATTATTTGAGGTCAATGAGATTTGTGAATACCTTCATGCTCCACTAATTCAAATCATTCTAAGTATGCACCTATACTCTTTCAAGACCATTTCTGGAATTCTGAGTACAAACAAGGGGTATTTATTAGAGAACTTTCGGTTTTAACAAGGTAAACCCGTGAACATACTTTTAATGCTTTCTTATTCCTCTAAACTTTAAGCACCTACTCACATAGGTGCCATGCAAAATATTTCAATCTTAGAGTGACAGGTATTAAAATGTTTTACCAAGGTCTCTATTCGGCTTTTGGTTCTGCACATCCTGTGGTTCTGTGTATTGAATTGATGCAGTGCATTTCTGGATGGTTCAGCTCTTAAAACAAAAATTTTCAGAAACAAGGCTGTATGAATATACTAACATAATGACACATGGATCCGTAACACCTGAAATGGGCAATGGTCAGTAATAATATGCTTGCTTATGGATTTCTCAAAGTACAAGTCAGAAGTTAAAACATGGAAATTGTTGTGAAGAGATTATAAAATACCGCCAATTATTATATCGCTTTGTGGTTTGTTGGTTTTTTTTCAAACAAAGAAAATAAAGCTTCATAAGAGGCTGAACTAAAAGAACAGCAAGCTTAAATTAAAGATGCTGATAGACAAGCTCTAGAAAATCTTGTTGTAGCAGATTAAGTTACTATCCTCAGCTGTAGACTCTGCTCCCATCAGAAGTCACTGACTGCAAAAGTAGAATTGTCAGAGGAAACATGTGCTGACCACTCAGCCACCTCGGTGCTAAGACTAGCACTGTAGTTTGGGTCAGACAGCACAGCATGAACAGTAATGACCATGGAATGAGCACTTTTGTTAACTCTGCAAATGAACTAGAGCAGAGAAAGGTATAAAACTGACATCACCAAAGCCGAGATTTCCCAGAGCTATAACTGCAATCTACATTTCTTCTGAAGGAGCAGAATTGGCTGTGTCAATTGTTACGAATCCATTCAAGACTAAAAAACAAGCTCTTGCCAGAAAGTGTCAGAAGCACAATGTGAATGGTTAAACAAGTAGTAATTAAGTTTAACAGGCACTGATTAGTCATGTTATGTACTTTAAAAGCTAAATATTAAATTTCAAGTTAGCTTTAAGAAATCAGGAACTGAAGATTTGTATGGAATTTTAATTATCACATGAAGTCCCAACTACAAAAGCTTTAGGAAGCACTAACACACGTAATACCAAATGAACAGCATTAAATATGTCTCTAAGATTTGACAAGAGTATGACTTAAGAGGGAACACAAACTAGCTTACATTTACTACCAAATCATTTAGGTATGCAGCTGCATTCATTAAATATTTGTATAGAAAAGACTTAAAAAATATTGACATAAAGAGAAACTGTATGAAGTTCTCACCAACAGAAGTCAGAAACTGGCTTAGGGAACGAAGCATATATATATTCAAATTTTCAACTCAAGTTGTTAAATTTTTAAAAAATATATGCAAATACTTAATACTCTTCCTCTACAGAGGTTGTATTGCAGATTTTATACCATCTATTAAATAAAATTCTTATGACCTTAGTAGTTATTATGATGAAATATATAAAATGTTTACTTCACATAAGATTTATAAGTTATGAACCACTACTGATCAGCCATGGAAACCACACTCAAGGCTTCAAAAAGAGTTTTGTACATAATAAGCAGGCCTAACTTAATTTCTCCAGATTGTCCCATCCCAACCTTAACTGAGGTATTCAGCTTCTAAGATTGCTTTTCTGAACAAGTGCATCATCCAGATTCCAAGTTCAGCATCATGCAGATGCATTTATAACACAGGACCCTACCCTGCTTTGCGCACTGGCCACTGATCGAAACTGAGCCATCACCACAGAATTCTAAATATGACATTTCATTTTAGCAGAAAGGAATCCATAGTTACTGCAACATTTTATTGTTGTTGTAGTGTTTTGTTAATCTCTTATTGAGATTTTTCAATAACATAGAAGCACCCTAGAGTGCTGGACCAATGGTCTGCCAAGACCCAAAAGTCGCCATCTGACAGTGGCACAACCAGATGTGTTGTTTAGGGATAACTTGTGCATCCAGAAGTTCAGAGATTGCAGGACTTTCCTGCATGGTACTACATCCTTGACTATTCAATTATGAATGATTAAATATATCTGTCAATAGATCTGTTTGCCTGGATATCTGTATAACCACATTTCTGAACTTGCTGATACCAATTGTCTCCACAAACTGCTATGGCAACAAATGTCAGTAGTTCCCATAGTATGTGAAGTGACAGCTTCATTTACCTGTTTCAAACCTATCATATTGAACAACTACATCCTGCATTTTTAAGATCCACTGCCTCCATAGTTTTTTTTTCTTGTTTGTTTTGGTTTATTTTCTCTAAAATCTCTATCCCCTCCCCTTTCAGCTGTGGGGTTCCTGTCTTTCTAGTATCTTCTTGCAAGGCTCCTTGGCTTTGTTGCCCTTTTCTATCTTTTATACTTCTGCTGCACATTCTTTTAAATGCAGAGACCTGAACTGTACACAAGAATGAGGACTGCAGGGTTTTGCATAGTTGCAATATGATGTCTTCTGTCATCTTAATGCCTTTCCTGATATATTTGGCATTTTTTTTGCTTTGTGGCTGTCACTCACACTACATAAAGCATAACAAACAGACACTATGGTTAAAGATAACTTTCTTGACAGTCCTACAAAAACAAGGAGTTTGGTTGAAGTTTATTGCACTTCACAAATATCTAATCATCCCACCACTCGTTAAAAACTATTTCTTGAACTCCTAGCACTGAATTACTCTGCTTTGCACAGCACTAGATAACAGTCATCACTATGTCCCATAAAAAGCAGTATTTCTGCTTAATTTCACTCTTATTACAGAAAAAAATTCCCACTGAAATAGAACAGGTATCTTTGAATATATCAAAGCTGTAATGAGAGGTAAGAGAACACAAGCACGAGAAGATCAAAAGGAGAACCAGGACTGCCAAAGGAAAGAAATGCTAAGTATAGGTACTGTTTCATAAGCCAATCCATCCTGAAGACACAAGGCACACAAGACAATAATAATATGATGAGAAAGAAAAAAAAAGACTTAACAGAGTATAGAAATTGTGTGATCCAACACACAGAATCTTTTTTTTTCTTCCCAATATTGCCCATCTTCTGTATTTAAAGAGAGGAGGCTGAGAAACTGATGTCTGGAAGTCTGCAGAGAAAAAAATGCAAGAAGAGCAACAGAAAATGTGCCAAAAAAGGAGCCTCAAAAATATAAGTCCACACTAAAACAGGAAATACCTAAGAAAAACAATATATCAGGCCTCTTCAAAATTGATCATATGACTAGTCACTAATTGGAGTAAGTTTACTAGTCTGAATACATAAAAAATCAAAAAGGAAAGTTTAACCTAAAAAATACTTCATGATCTATAAACAAAAAACCAATTCTTAACTGCTGCTTCAAAATATAATTAGATGCCCTCTTTTTCAGTCAAGAAGAAATAGCTCTCCATTGCACTTCATTGTGACCTCTCCTTACTTCAAAATTAGCAAGAGCTTAAAGAAAGTAATGACCTACAAAATACACCAAAATAACCAGTCTTTAGCCGAATAGCTTTTTGACTGTTATGTTATCCTAAAATCATCCTCGGGATTTTTCCTTTTGGGAGCAAGAACAAGTGACATTTCCTTTTTCAGTTCCTAGCTTTCCTTGGGATACACTTTCAGTCCTTAATATTGACATCTTGCTTGATGAGCTAATGAGGAAAG
The DNA here is from genome assembly GCA_013396655.1 of Campylorhamphus procurvoides. Lineage (NCBI taxonomy): Eukaryota > Metazoa > Chordata > Aves > Passeriformes > Dendrocolaptidae > Campylorhamphus > Campylorhamphus procurvoides. Next base: position 665,775 of record WBMV01005836.1, on the reverse strand, counting down.
AAGAAATTTAAGTAAGCTAAAAGGCAGAAAAGTGTCTACTTGACTGTAGAATCCTCAGATTGCCACCGTGCTCCTCTTTCCACTGAAGCCTTCTCAGAGTTCTCATTTAGCCCCCACTGTATCAGTTGAAGCAGCGCACTTTGCCAGGAAGTGGTTGGTGACAGCAGTAAAAATCTTGAGAGGAGATCACAACATACACTAAACAAATATGCTATGAACAGGCAAGAATTAAATTGATAATTCTGTAAAAAGTCTAAAACTCTAATAAGAACTTAGGCTCAAATGAATTTTTAGTGCTGTTTATACTCTTCAAAAAAATAAATATGTGAAATAGACTATTCCACTTGTCAAAAGCAAAACCAATAGTGCTGGGCTCAAAAGTCATTTAGTCAGGCAGCCCAAGAAGACAATGTCGAGCTGATCAGCTTTTACCTCACTTTACACTAAGACACAGTGCTAATTCCTCCCCGTAAGTAATTAAGTTACTAATTTAGAACATATCTTGATTACTGAAAAAAAAAAAAACTAAAGGGTAAGAGCTTGCTTTATACTCTTGTACAACAACAATCACCACCTTCAAATACACGTATCTCAGTTCCATTTCAACCCAATTTCCTTACCTCCTGCATTTGAGGACTTCTAACACCACGCAAACAAAATGTAAATGCCACTGCAATTCCAGCACCACTCAATCCTACAGGAACTGTTTCTGCAGAAAGCACGTGATGTTCACTAATGCTATACTGTCCCACTAACAGAGGACTAAGTTTGTCTGCTGGCATCACATAGCCTTTTGGACACCACGAAGAAGAGATTTGCTCTCTGAAAGCAACAACACATCCATAAGAAGTACAACCCATATGATACACACCTACACAACCCAAACCCTCATCTGTTTGAAAGCTCAATGCTTTTAACCCAAAAGGTTGAACTTTGCCTTCAGAGATGACAGAGCCTTTAGAAAGTAAGCCATACTAGAGGAATTAGCAACATGCTCCCAGCCAATACAAGACATGCAGTTAATTTCTACAGCACACAATGCAGTTAACTGTAACACAGTTTTTCTACAAAAGCAACTTTAATTTTCTTAGCCAAGGTACACCAAATTACTCTGTGATTAATCTACCTCAAGTTTCATTAACAGTAGCTGACAAGTAAATGGCAATTTGATAAAACAAGACAAACAAGCAATCCCAAGTTCTCAACCACAACACTGCAGGAATGCTTCATGATCTCATATTAAGGTGAGGCCTTAGCTTTATACACAAAGGCATTGCATTCTAAAGAAAAAGCTGTCATGGTATCTGCTACACTAAAGAACTAAACTCAATACTACAAACACCATGCAGAAAAACAGGCTCTCCTCCCTAGTCTTTCTCCTCTGCCACACTGCAGACCAGCTTCTAAATAAGTCATTAACAGAGAAGGCAGTACCAAAGCATACCACCTTCATTGACCTTAATTGTGAAGATCATCCCAGTTAAGAGAACACTTGGGTTTACATTTGAATATTCAGATGAAAGCTCACTTGCTTATCTCTGCCACCCAAACCATGATCAAGATTTGGCTCCAGGGAGATATCAAAAATAATTTCTCTACATAGTGTTTTCCCCAAGATAACATGCCAGTTATATTTTACCTGCCTCCAGCCCTGAACAAGGTGAACATTTTAAAGTTTCATTCCTCTGTAGTATACACCTCAATAAACACAAGTCACTCCTATGGCTAACAACTGCTCTCCTATGTATCACTGGCATTTTTTACAATACACTGTTAAAATGAGAAGTGACTTTTTTAGGCCTTAGCACACCTTGCCTTCCTTTGAGCTCACACATTTGTACTTGGAACCCGACTCAACACTACTGGTACCTAAATGAATACTTTTTCAGCCTCTCCTTCCTGACACTTATCCCTCGAAAAAGACTCGGAAAGCATACAGCCACCTCCCAGTACCATTGCCAGGTCAAAGAGCAGATGCTGAAGTTGCACTAGCACTTCCCAGTTATCAAAGGTTCATGGTTTTGCTGAACTGAACTTTCCTTGAGAGCTTGAAGAAACCACTGAGCAACCTCACACTACACAAATAAAACAATTCACACCAAACGTGCACTTGATGCATGTACACAGGTTGTCACCAACGTACTATTGTCACACTTGAGTACTTCTAATACCTTTTGTAAAGGACCAATACACTGTTTTAATATATCCTTGCCAGAAATCATTCCCCATTTTAAACTGGTTTTTCCCAAAAAAACCCCCACATTTGAGAGTCTTGCAAATTACCTCTTACGACTAAATAATCAACTATGCACTTCCAACAGTCTCCCCAGAAGATGAATCCTGATACAAGAACGAAACTAAGGGTTTGGTTTCTATCTTATTTTTCTTAGGGGTTGTCTTTTCCCAGAATTTCTATCTAGCATCTATTCTTCTGTTAGACCTCTGCAGGACATGAGGAGTTTACTGTCTATGCTGATAAAGTATAGTGACTTCAGACATCGAAGTTTATGATTAACTACCATGAGTTGCACTGTCATATGTAGCAACTGTAAAGCCTTTTTCTCTAACCCTAGCATGAAAATTTTAAAAAATAAAACACTAGAGACAAAATCAAGTATTAAAAATGTTAGCATAAAATCACATTAATTATTTTTAATTTATTATTTTTTCTTTAGAAGACAATTATGGCCAACCAGAACAGACACATGATGCAACAGGCAAATCACTTAAGGAAACACAAGACACTAAGGTGACCTTAATACAACAGTTAATAATTATAAGTATGTTGAAACAATTACATTTCTCTATCTAATTATTTGGCATCTTAAAAGAAAGCAGAATTAGATCCACAAGATAATCTAAATGTTATGCCATCTATTAGACCCCATAACCCACAGATAAGCAAGCAAGCTCCGTTCTACAATAAAAAGGGCACATTATAGGTGCTGCTCAAATATCTAATATTCAGCATCAGTAGGAATTGGCGAAGTCAGCCAAGAATAAACAAAGATCAAAGATTTAAGTCTCCAGAATTCCACACCATGCTGGGGAGACAAAAAAACCATCCCCAAGAAAAACCCCTTTCGTTTACTCTTTCAACACTTGGCCTGTAACAAGGAGACTTGTGTTCATATCATCGATTCATACTTGATCAAGCCAGTCCCTGGGCTACATATGCCATTCTCTCTTTTCCTAAGCAAATATTACTCCTCAAGAATGACCTGGCTGGTGCCTAGAAGCACTTCAGACCTAAACACCCAAGTGGCCTAGCAGCTAAGGCATTCCCTTTGGGAACTGGCAGCTCCCCCAAAGAGTAGAAGGATTTGAACCCAAATCTCAACATACTGGGTGGGTACTTAAACCATTTATGCATCTGTAAAGAATTCAACATCACATCCTTTTTCTGCCAAGAGATAAGTGTGCAAGATTAGGCCTTTCTGTGCTTCCTGCTTCATAGAACAGAAGTATTCCTTGTAGAAGTGCGCATTATTAATGGTATTCCTGTTTGCTTTCTAACTTAACTGATGCAGACTCTGAGAGTTACAGCATTTTTTCCTTCCCACAAAGCTATGTGTTAGTGTGCAATTAAGACACTCCAGCAGCATAAAACAAGTCTTTACCAACACACAGACACACAGCTGATCACTTCTGGCTAAAAAAAAAAAACACCAAACCCCAAAAACTTACTTTAAAATAGTCTGTGATATAAGATGTTTATTCAGTTCTAATTTCCTCTTTCTTCTGCTCCATACTTTAGCCTGAACCATACTTGAGACATTTTGTGTAGCTTGTCTAGCTATACTGGGAGTGCAGGAAGAAGGAGGTGTACCTAAAATACACCTGTTGTCAGAACAGCTGTATTGAAGAAAGCTCCAGAGTAGGTAACTACACTAGAAAAGTAATTCTGCCAGCATACCTGATGTTAAACCATCACATAAACTGTTTCCAGAGTTTCCTACCACAAATATGGCTGCAAACCTTTTCAAATATACAGATGCCTCTCCTTACCCACTAATAAAAGGAAAACAAGAGAGGAGTATATTAATTAATATTTACAAAAAGTCTTGAGGTTTCCAAATGTAACGCCAAGGCAGTAATTAGTCTTCCAAACACCGTAATGTCAAGTCTTCCTGCAACATTACCTCTCGCACTGAGAAAGTACTTAAAAAAAGTCAATCGATAGAACTTTTAAAAATTTTAAATATGACACACGAACACAAATACAAATCCTATTATCTAAGAAGTACCAGACTGAAATTTTACCTTTCAGCATTCTCAAAGCAAAACACTTGAAAAGAACACATTTAAAGGGAAAAAACAACCAGTAGCTGAAACAGGTAGTTACAACTGTTAGCGGCTGATGTTAACTGTAAAGACACATTGTAACAGAAGTTGCATCAAAAAATGCTACAGGTTTTTAAAAACCCTGCAATTCGAAGTACAGAAAGAGATTTAAACTAAAAAGCAGCAAATTGAGGTGTTAAGAAAATATAACTATTTACACAGGAAAATAAACGGATGCACATGAACTTCAGACTACATCAACCTTTCTGTGCCCACAGTCCTTGGTATGAATGCTAACCTCTACATTGCATTTTTACTGCTTCTATGTCACACACTGCTGTGGTACTGAAGCATGCCTCTCAACGGCCTGAGGAACTCCTGCAGACTCCTCAGGCAGATAAATCAGTCTAGTGAAGAAATTCAATAAAAAATAAGTAAAATTACAGTCTTGACCATCACCTAATTCTATACAGAAAAAACTACCATCCACTGTTATTCCATACATTACAAGGCAACATGACACACATTGGAAGGATGTAAAATCTGAAAGAACTACTTTGAAAAGAATTCAGTGGTCATTTATTAACATTTAGCTCTGTATAAGTTTATTAACAGTAATGTAAGTTAAACATTCTGCTACAATGCTGCAAAGTGTTGTAATATTTGTGATGCCTTGTTAAAAGCATCTACCATACTAACCATTAGCTAAGCTTTCGACGTGTAAGAGATAACTAGAAAAGAGCTTACATGTGTATAAACCAGCCAGACTCTAAAGGGTTTGACAATCAGATTTGTAATAACAGCTCTAATATGATCATAAGAAAAACCCTCTATGTTTTGTGAAAATTTGGACAACAGATTAAAACCAAAAGCTTGCGGACTCAGATGTCTATAGGCAACACAAATATATCCTGTTTTTTAAAAAGTCAGGAAAAACACCTCAATCCTCCAAAAAGGCAGAGAGGTCTCTTTAAGACATAGGAAGCTGTACACTGAAGCAGCAAACACATAGAAAAGATCACCATCGGTCACTTGTTAGAAATCTGATTGCAGTCATTGATAAATCATCATGTACAACCCCCTCTTCCAGCACTGGCTGATATTTGTCCCCTGTAATATTCCTCATTAAGTTATTTTTCGTTGATCTGTCCCGTGTGAGACATCTAAAAACGCTATTATAAATATTTTCGAAGTGGTCAAACAGCAGTTAGTTCAGTTTTCTCACGCGGTCCGCCTCGTCAGGCGCAGTCCCCGCGTTCTTTGTTCCCTGGCTGTGGAGTGTCTCCTGGCGCAGGGACAGCACCAGCGGGACACCAGGGCATCCATCCCCTGCAGCCTTCGGGCACACGGCGCTGCTCGGCCGGGCTGGGGCTGACTGCTGCCCGCTCTAGGGCACACTGCGAGCCCATCGCGTTCAATCTGTTTCAGCTTCGCCCCGCGAACCTTCAGAACCCAGACCGCGGCAGCCTCTTCACGGAGGCACCGTCTCCGAACACAGGGCTGCCAGGGGGTCAGAAGTGCCGAGCACGGGGCTCAGGTTTCGAAAGCCCCTCGCTGAGGCACAAACACCCCCCGCTGTAAGCGCGCACAGCCCGGCGCTCCCTCGCCCCTCCCGGGCTGCCCGCGGGGGCACCCGGGGGATGCGGGGCGGGGGATGCGGGGCGGGGGATGCAGGCGCCGCTCCCGGCACACGGGCTGGGCGCCCCCCGCGCCCCGGCACCTGCAGCCGCCCC